>OZ035825.1:51379155-51406655 GCA_964034765.1 Knipowitschia caucasica
CCTTCTCCCTCTCTGGACCTTCTCCCTGTGGACCTTCTCCCTCTCTGGACCCTCTCCCTCTGGATCCTCTCCCTCTGGACCCTCTCCCTGTGGACCCTCTGCCTGTGGACCCTCTCCCTCTCTGGACCCTCTCCCTCTGGACCCTCTCCCTCTCTTGACCCTCTCTCTCTGGACCCTCTTCCTGTGGACCTTCTCCCTGTTGACCCTCTCCCTGTGGACCCTCTCCCTCTCTGGACCCTCTCCCTCTGGACCCTCTCACTGTGGACCCTCTCCCTCTCTGGATCCTCTCCCTCTGGACCCTCTCCCTCTCTTGACCCTCTCCTTCTGGACCCTCTCCCTGTGGACCCTCTCCCTGTGGACCCTCTCCCTCTCTGGACCCTCTCCCTCTGGACCCTCTCCCTCTCTTGACCCTCTCCCTCTGGACCCTCTCCCTGTGGACCCTCTCCCTCTCTGGACCCTCTCCCTCTGGACCCTCTCCCTCTCTGGACCCTCTCACTCTGGACCCTCTCCCTCTCTTGACCCTCTCCCTCTGGACCCTCTCCCTCTTGACCCTCTCCCTCTGGACCCTCTCTCTGTGGACCCTCTCTCTGTGGATCCTCTCCCTCTCTGGACCCTCTCCCTCTGGACCCTCTCCCTCTCTTGACCCTCTCCCTCTGGACCCTCTCCCTCTGGACCCTCTTCCTGTGGACCCTCTCCCTGTGGACCCTCTCCCTCTCTGGACCCTCTCCCTCTGGACCCTCTCCCTCTGGACCCTCTCCCTCTCTTGACCCTCTCTCTCTGGACCCTCTTCCTGTGGACCTTCTCCCTGTGGACCCTCTCCCTGTGGACCCTCTCCCTCTCTGGACCCTCTCTCTCTGGACCCTCTCCCTCTGGACCCTCTCACTGTGGACCCTCTCCCTCTCTGGACCCTCTCCCTCTGGACCCTCTCCCTCTCTTGACCCTCTCCCTCTGGACCCTCTCCCTGTGGACCCTCTCCCTGTGGACCCTCTCCCTCTCTGGACCCTCTCCCTCTGGACCCTCTCCCTCTCTTGACCCTCTCCCTCTGGACCCTCTCCCTGTGGACCCTCTCCCTCTCTGGACCCTCTCGCTCTGGACCCTCTCCCCCCTCTCTGGACCCTCTCCCTCTGGACCCTCTCCCTCTCTTGACCCTCTCCCTCTGGACCCTCTCCCTCTGGACCCTCTCCCTGTGGACCCTCTCTCTCTGTGGACCCTCTCCCTCTCTGGACCCTCTCCCTCTGGACCCTCTCCCTCTCTTGACCCTCTCCCTCTGGACCCTCTCCCTGTGGACCCTCTTCCTGTGGACCCTCTCCCTCTCTGGACCCTCTCCCTCTGGACCCTCTCCCTCTCTGGACCCCTCACAGCAGTCGTATGTTGTGTCTTTGATGTTGAGATCGTGTGACATCACCAGGTGGAGCTCAGCTGTGTTTACTCCTGTCAGCCCCGTCACCTTCTGAACCACAACAGACCAGCAACACCTGAGACCAGAGAGACCAGAGAGGGACCAGAGAGAGACCAGAGGGAGACCAGAGAGAGACCAGAGAGAGACCAGAGAGAGACCAGAGAGAGACCAGAGAGAGACCAGAGGGAGACCAGAGAGAGACCAGAGAGAGACCAGAGAGAGACCAGAGGGAGACCAGAGAGAGACCAGAGAGAGACCAGAGAGAGACCAGAGGGAGACCAGAGGGAGACCAGAGAGAGACCAGAGGGAGACCAGAGAGAGACCAGAGAGAGACCAGAGGGAGACCAGAGAGAGACCTGAGAGAGACCAGAGAGAGACCAGAGAGACCAGAGAGAGACCAGAGAGAGACCAGAGAGAGAGACCAGAGAGACACCAGAGAGACACCAGAGAGAGACCAGAGAGAGACCAGAGAGACACCAGAGAGACCAGAGAGACACCAGAGAGACCAGAGAGAGACCAGAGAGACACCAGAGAGAGACCAGAGAGAGACCAGAGAGACACCAGAGAGAGATACCAGAGAGATACATCAGAGAGAGACAGGAGAGAGACCAGAGAGAGACAGGAGAGAGACCAGACAGAGACCAGAGAGAGACCAGAGAGAGACCAGAGAGGGGGACCAGCGAGAGAGACCAGAGAGACACCAGAGAGAGAGAGACCAGAGAGAGACCAGAGAGAGACCAGAGGGAGACTAGAGACAGACCAGAGAGAGACCAGAGAGAGACCAGAGAGAGAGACCAGAGAGAGAGACCAGAGAGAGAGACCAGAGAGAGACCAGAGAGAGACCAGAGAGAGAGACCAGAGAGAGACCAGAGAGAGAGACCAGAGAGAGAGACCAGAGAGACACCAGAGAGAGACCAGAGAGAGACCAGAGAGACACCAGAGAGAGATACCAGAGAGAGACATCAGAGAGAGACAGGAGAGAGACCAGAGAGAGACAGGAGAGAGACCAGACAGAGACCAGAGAGAGACCAGAGAGAGACCAGAGAGAGAGAGACCAGAGAGAGACCAGAGAGAGACCAGAGAGAGACCAGAGAGGGGGACCAGCGAGAGAGACCAGAGAGAGACCAGGAACATGGATCTAAGACATTTTTACAGAGCGCTATTCTAATGTTGTTTAAAGTTACGTCCCCCAGCTTTAAGTCACTAACCTTTTAGTCATATATGTGCAGCTCCTCTCTCTCTCCCACACGACCACATGGTTCTGGAGCGTCCTTCATGGTCCATCCACGTCTGCTCTCTGCCCGAGCTGCAGCTGCAATCCTTAATCAAGATCTGTTCTCTGGACTTTCATTAGATTTAAGGAAGAAGCAGTGATGAAGAGACCAGAGAGAGACCAGAGAGAGACCAGAGAGAGAGACCAGAGAGAGACCAGAGAGAGAGACCAGAGAGAGACCAGAGAGAGACCAGAGAGAGACCAGAGAGAGAGACCAGAGAGAAACCAGAGAGAGACCAGAGAGAGAGACCAGAGAGAGACCTGAGAGAGGGACCAGAGAGAGAGACCAGAAAGAGACCGGAGAGAGACCAGAGAGAGACCAGAGGGAGACCAGAGAGAGAGACCAGAGAGAGAGACCAGAGAGAGACCAGACAGAGACCAGAGAGAGAGACCAGAGAGAGACCAGAGAGAGACCAGAGAGATAGACCAGAGAGAGACCAGAGAGAGAGACCAGAGAGAGACCAGAGAGAGACCAGAGAGAGACCAGAGAGAGACCAGAGAGAGACCAGAGAGAGAGACCAGAGAGAGACCAGAGAGAGACACCAGAGAGAGACACCAGAGAGAGAGACCAGAGAGATATTGACAGTGGTCAGGTCTCAGTACAGAAATCCAGTAGAAATGTCAAAAACATTGTTTTCTTTTCAAGAAATTGCACAGAAATTTGTTTGTCTCAGCTGATGCCTCGTCGCTTGGATCCTGGTCTGACTCTGGTCCAGGTCTAACTCTGGTCCGGGTCTGACTCTGGTCCAGCTCCTTCCACAGAGACCGCACTTTTGAAAGACTTTGAAAACCTCTGAAAAACCAGCCCAGAAGCAGAGAGTCCTCCTGGAGTCAGCACGAAGAGCGAGATCAGCGAGAGTCCGAGATCAGCGAGAGTCCGAGATCAGCGAGAGTCCGAGATCAGAGAGAGTCCGAGACGGGGACGCAGCAGAGAGAGCAGAGAGGCTGTCGTCACAGAAAGTAATAATTATAAAAATAAAAACGATAAAGTAGATCCAGAAGAGAAAACATGCCCCAAAGATGGTCACAGAGAGAGAGAGAGTATCCAAGAAATGTCTTTGACTCATCCACAATCCACCAAGTAGTAGCAGTAGTAACAGTAGTAGTAGTAGTAGTAACAGTAGTAGTAGTAGTAGTAGTAGTAGTAACAGTAGTAGTAGTAGCAGTAACAGTAGTAGCAATAGAGAGCAGTGTGTCTATGACCAGGACAGCAGCACGCTCCTCCTCCTCTCTCTCCTCTCTCTCTCCCTCCTCTCTCCCTCCTCTCTCTCTCTCTCTCTCTCTCTCTCTCCCTCCTCTCTCTCTCTCTCTCTCTCCCTCCTCTCTCTCTCTCCTCTCTCTCTCTCTCTCTCCCTCCTCTCTCTCTCTCTCTCTCTCTCCCTCCTCTCTCTCCCTCCTCTCTCTCTCTCCTCTCTCTCCCTCCTCTCTCTCTCTCTCTCTCCCTCCTCTCCTCTCTCTCTCTCCTCTCTCTCTCTCCTCTCTCTCCCTCCTCTCTCTCCCTCTCTCTCTCCTCCTCTCTCTCTCTCCTCTCTCTCCCTCCTCTCTCTCTCTCTCCTCTCTCTCTCTCTCTCTCTCTCTCTCCTCTCTCTCTCTCCCTCCTCTCTCTCTCCTCCTCTCTCTCTCTCCTCTCTCTCCCTCCTCTCTCTCTCTCTCTCTCCCTCCTCTCTCTCTCTGTCTCTCTCTCTCTCTCTCCCTCCTCTCTCCCTCCTCTCTCTCGCTCCTCTCTCTCTCCCTCCTCTCTCTCTCTTCTTTCTCTCCTCTGACGCTGGGACAAAGCTGCAAACTCACATTTTCCTGAGTCTTTGTTGTGATTTGCAGCTGAGAACTGCCGGGTCACGGGTCAGCAGTCTGAGCAGAGACTTCACACTCACACACCTCCTGCTCATCAGGGGGGCCCCAAGGTTCTGTGTCCCAGGTCTCCTCCTGGTCTCCTCCCTCTGTGTCCTGGGTCTCCTCCTGTTCTCCTCCCTCTGTGTCCTGGGTCTCCTCCGGGTCTCCTCCGGGTCTCCTCCCTCTGTGTCCCGGGTCTCCTCCGGGTCTCCTCCCTCTGTGTCCCAGGTCTCCTCCGGGTCTCCTCCCTCTGTGTCCTGGGTCTCCTCCGGGTCTCCTCCCTCTGTGTCCTGGGTCTCCTCCGGGTCTCCTCCCTCTGTGTCCTGAGTCTCCTCCGGGTCTCCTCCCTCTGTGTCATGGGTCTCCTCCGGGTCTCCTCCCTCTGTGTCCTGGGTCTCCTCCTGGTCTCCTCCCTCTGTGTCCTGGGTCTCCTCCGGGTCTCCTCCCTCTGTGTCCTGGGTCTCCTCCGGGTCTCCTCCCTCTGTGTCCCAGGTCTCCTCCGGGTCTCCTCCCTCTGTGTCCTGGGTCTCCTCCTGGTCTCCTCCCTCTGTGTCCTGGGTCTCCTCCGGGTCTCCTCCCTCTGTGTCCTGAGTCTCCCCCTGGTCTCCTCCCTCTGTGTCCTGGGTCTCCTCCGGGTCTCCTACCTCTGTGTCCTGAGTCTCCTCCGGGTCTCCTCCCTCTGTGTCCTGGGTCTCCTCCGGGTCTCCTCCCTCTGTGTCCTGGGTCTCCTCCGGGTCTCCTCCCTCTGTGTCCTGGGTCTCCCCCTGGTCTCCTCCCTCTGTGTCCTGGGTCTCCTCCGGGTCTCCTCCCTCTGTGTCCTGGGTCTCCTCCGGGTCTCCTCCCTCTGTGTCCTGGGTCTCCTCCGGGTCTCCTCCCTCTGTGTCCTGGGTCTCCTCCTGGTCTCCTCCCTCTGTGTCCTGGGTCTCCTCCGGGTCTCCTCCCTCTGTGTCCTGAGTCTCCCCCTGGTCTCCTCCCTCTGTGTCCTGGGTCTCCTCCGGGTCTCCTCCCTCTGTGTCCCAGGTCTCCTCCGGGTCTCCTCCCTCTGTGTCCTGAGTCTCCTCCGGGTCTCCTCCCTCTGTGTCCATGGGTCTCCCCTGGTCTCCTCCCTCTGTGTCCTGGGTCTCCTCCGGGTCTCCTCCCTCTGTGTCCTGGGTCTCCTCCTGGTCTCCTCCCTCTGTGTCCTGGGTCTCCTCCGGGTCTCCTCCCTCTGTGTCCTGGGTCTCCTCCGGGTCTCCTCCCTCTGTGTCCCAGGTCTCTCCTCCGGGTCTCCTCCCTCTGTGTCCTGGGTCTCCTCCGGTCTCCTCCCTCTGTGTCCTGGGTCTCCTCCGGGTCTCCTCCCTCTGTGTCCTGAGTCTCCTCCGGGTCTCCTCCCTCTGTGTCCTGGGTCTCCTCCGGGTCTCCTACCTCTGTGTCCTGGGTCTCCTCCGGGTCTCCTCCCTCTGTGTCCTGGTCTCCCCCTGGTCTCCTCCCTCTGTGTCCTGGGTCTCCTCCGGGTCTCCTACCTCTGTGTCCTGAGTCTCCTCCGGGTCTCCTCCCTCTGTGTCCTGGGTCTCCTCCGGGTCTCCTCCCTCTGTGTCCTGGGTCTCCTCCGGGTCTCCTCCCTCTGTGTCCTGGGTCTCCCCCTGGTCTCCTCCCTCTGTGTCCTGGGTCTCCTCCGGGTCTCCTCCCTCTGTGTCCTGGGTCTCCTCCGGGTCTCCTCCCTCTGTGTCCTGGGTCTCCTCCGGGTCTCCTCCCTCTGTGTCCTGGGTCTCCTCCGGGTCTCCTCCCTCTGTGTCCTGGGTCTCCTCCGGGTCTCCCGGGTCTCCTCCCTCTGTGTCCTGGGTCTCCCCCTGGTCTCCTCCCTCTGTGTCCTGGGTCTCCTCCGGGTCTCCTCCCTCTGTCTCCTGGGTCTCCTCCGGGTCTCCTCCCTCTGTGTCCTGGGTCTCCTCCGGGTCTCCTCCCTCTGTGTCCTGAGTCTCCTCCGGGTCTCCTCCCTCTGTGTCCTGGGTCTCCTCCGGGTCTCCTCCCTCTGTGTCCTGGGTCTCCTCCGGGTCTCCTCCCTCTGTGTCCTGGGTCTCCTCCGGTCTCCTCCCTCTGTTCCTGGGTCTCCCCCGGGTCTCCTCCCTCTGTGTCCTGGGTCTCCTCCGGGTCTCCTCCCTCTGTGTCCTGGGTCTCCTCCGGGTCTCCTCCCTCTGTGTCCTGGGTCTCCTCCGGGTCTCCTCCCTCTGTGTCCTGAGTCTCCTCCGGGTCTCCTCCCTCTGTGTCCTGAGTCTCCTCCGGGTCTCCTCCGGGTCTCCTCCCTCTGTGTCCTGGGTCTCCCCCTGGTCTCCTCCCTCTGTGTCCTGGGTCTCCTCCGGGTCTCCTACCTCTGTGTCCTGAGTCTCCTCCGGGTCTCCTCCCTCTGTGTCCTGGGTCTCCTCCGGGTCTCCTCCCTCTGTGTCCTGGGTCTCCTCCGGGTCTCCTCCCTCTGTGTCCTGGGTCTCCTCCGGGTCTCCTCCCTCTGTGTCCTGGGTCTCCCCCTGGTCTCCTCCCTCTGTGTCCTGGGTCTCCTCCGGGTCTCCTCCCTCTGTGTCCTGGGTCTCCTCCGGGTCTCCTCCCTCTGTGTCCTGGGTCTCCTCCGGGTCTCCTCCCTCTGTGTCCTGGGTCTCCTCCGGGTCTCCTCCCTCTGTGTCCTGGGTCTCCCCCGGGTCTCCTCCCTCTGTGTCCTGGGTCTCCTCCGGGTCTCCTCCCTCTGTGTCCTGGGTCTCCTCCGGGTCTCCTCCCTCTGTCTCCTGGGTCTCCTCCGGGTCTCCTCCCTCTGTGTCCTGGGTCTCCTCCGGGTCTCCTCCCTCTGTGTCCTGAGTCTCCTCCGGGTCTCCTCCCTCTGTGTCCTGGGTCTCCTCCGGGTCTCCTCCCTCTGTGTCCTGGGTCTCCTCCGGGTCTCCTCCCTCTGTGTCCTGGGTCTCCTCCGGGTCTCCTCCCTCTGTGTCCTGGGTCTCCTCCGGGTCTCCTCCCTCTGAAAGCCGTCTCAAAGCTCAGGTCCTGGTTCATTGGAGCCAACAGGACAACACCGTCTGAAACAGCAGAGATGAACCCAGTGGTCTCTTAACCGGACCCCTCCGGCCCCACTGTGGTCCTGGCGGAGGCCAACCCCCAAAGGACACCCCGGGGAACACGGTCGAACGCCTTCTCCAAGTCCACAAAGCACATGTGGACAGGTTGGGCGAACTCCCATGATCCTCGAGTATCCGTTGGAGAGGATAGAGCTGGTCCAGTGTTCTGCGACCGGGACCAAAACCACACTGCTCTGGATCTGAGATTTGGAGTTTGAGGAGAGCCTCGTTTTTGCCTCTGCAAAAGCCCGGGCCTCGACACGTTAAGCCTGTCCGTACTGGACAGCTGCCTCAGGAGTCCCACCAGACATCATGGCTTGATAGGACTCCTTCTACAGTCTGACAGCATCCTTAATACCAATGTCCAGCACCTTTGTGCTGGAACACAGTGTTCGTGATCAACAAACTGTGACTAGCACAGAAGTCTCTCTCTGGTCTCTCTCTGGTCTCTCTCTCTGGTCTCTCTCTGGTCTCTCTCTCTGGTCTCTCTCTGGTCTCTCTCTGTTCTCTCTCTGGTCTCTCTCTGGTCTCTCTCTGGTCTCTCTCTGGTCTCTCTCTGGTCTCTCTCTGGTCTCTCTCTGGTCTCTCTCTCTGGTCTCTCTCTGGTCTCTCTCTGGTCTCTCTCTGGTCTCCCTCTGGGTTCTCTCTGGTCTCTCTCTGGTCTCTCTCTGGTCTCTCTCTGGTCTCTCTCTGGTCTCTCTCCGGTCTCTCTCCGGTCTCTCTCTGGTCTCTCTCTGGTCTCCCTCTGGGTTCTCTCTGGTCTCTCTCTGGTCTCTCTCTGGTCTCTCTCCGGTCTCTCTCTGGTCTCTCTCTGGTCTCCCTCTGGGTTCTCTCTGGTCTCTCTCTGGTCTCTCTCTGGTCTCTCTCTGGTTTCCCTCTGGTCTCTCTCTGGGTGCTCTCTGGTCTCTCTCTGGTCTCTCTCTGGTCTCTCTCTGGTCTCTCTCTGGTCTCTCTCTGGTCTCTCTCTGGTCTCTCTCTGGTCTCTCTCTGGTCTCGCTCTGGTCTCGCTCTGGTCTCTCTCTGGTCTCTCTCTGGTCTCTCTCTGGTCTCTCTCTGGTGTCTTTCATGGTGACAAAGGGAGGTGTCTGCAGAAGGACACTCTGAATAATGGTCTCGGTTACAAAGAATTAGGTTACAGCTGCAGGGAGAGACCGGGGAGGTCACCGCCACGTAACCACGGCAACGAACCACGCCACGCCGAGGGAACACACTGAAGCTAAAGCTGGGGGACCTGACTTTTGGCCCTACAGGGTCAGAAACAGTATGTCTTCATCGGGTCAGAAAACATGTGTCTTCTGTGAGTCAGCTGATTGGCTGAGAGCTGATTGGCTGAGAGCTGATTGGCTGAGAGCTGATTGGCTGAGAGCTGATTGGCTGAGAGCGAGTCCTCTCTTTGTCATTTGTTTGAAAAAAAAAAAAGATTTTAAGAAGTGACAAGCGTCAAAGATAAATGTGAAATGGGTTATCTCTCTCTGGTCTCTCTCTCCTGTCTCTCTTCCTGGAACAACTCTCTGGTCTCTCTCCCTGGTCTCTCTGCCTGGTCTCTCTCCCTGGGGTCTCTCTCCATGGTCTCTCTCACTAGTCTCTCTCCCTGGTCTCTCTCCCTGGTCTCTCGCCCTGGGGTCTCTCTCACTGGTCTCTCTCCCTGGTCTCTCTCCCTGGTCTCTCTCCCTGGTCTCTCTCCCTGGGGTCTCTCTCACTGGTCTCTCTCTCTGGTCTCTCTCTCTGGTCTCTCTCACTGGTCTCTCTCCCTGGTCTCTCTCCCTGGTCACTCTCTCTGGTCTCTCTCTGGTCTCTTTCCCTGGGGTCTCTCTCCCTGGTCTCTCTCACTGGTCTCTCTCCCTGGGGTCTCTCTCACTGGTCTCTCTCCCTGGGGTCTCTCTCACTGGGGTCTCTCTCACTGGTCTCTCTCCCTGGGGTCTCTCTCCCTGGTCTCTCTCCCTGGTCTCTCTCCCTAGTCTCCCTCCCCGGTCTCTCAGGTCTCAGGTCTGGGTGAGTACGGTGACCCTGAGCCATATTTGCTGATGTGTGTGTTTCGGTGTGAAAACCCGTGGTCAGCGCGTGTCGGCCTCAGACTCAGCGTTTGTGTTTTCTGTGTCAGGTCTGAGTGATGTCGCACTGAGAGCGGCTTTTCACACCGACTCAGGAGAGAGGCCTGTCCTGGTCTCAGGTCTCTGTCCTGAAGTCCTCTCACATTAGTCCTGGTCTCAGGTCTCTGTCCTGAAGTCCTCTCACATTAGTCCTGGTCTCAGGTCTCTGTCCTGAAGTCCTCTCACATTAGTCCTGGTCTCAGGTCTCTGTCCTGAAGTCCTCTCACATTAGTCCTGGTCTCAGGTCTCTGTCCTGAAGTCCTCTCACATTAGTCCTGGTCTCAGGTCTCTGTCCTGAAGTCCTCTCACATTAGTCCTGGTCTCAGGTCTCTGTCCTGAAGTCCTCTCACATTAGTCCTGGTCTCAGGTCTCTGTCCTGAAGTCCTCTCACATTAGTCCTGGTCTCAGGTCTCTGTCCTGAAGTCCTCTCACATTAGTCCTGGTCTCAGGTCTTGTCCTGAAGTCCTCTCACATTAGTCCTGGTCTCAGGTCTCTGTCCTGAAGTCCTCTCACATTAGTCCTGGTCTCAGGTCTCTGTCCTGAAGTCCTCTCACATTAGTCCTGGTCTCAGGTCTCTGTCCTGAAGTCCTCTCACATTAGTCCTGGTCTCAGGTCTCTGTCCTGAAGTCCTCTCACATTAGTCCTGGTCTCAGGTCTCTGTCCTGAAGTCCTCTCACATTAGTCCTGGTCTCAAGTCTCTGTCCTGAAGTCCTCTTACATTAGTCCTGGTCTCAGGTCTCTGTCCTGAAGTCCTCTTACATTAGTCCTGGTCTCAGTCTCTGTCCTGAAGTCCTCTCACATTAGTCCTGGTCTCAGGTCTCTGTCCTGAAGTCCTCTCACATTAGTCCTGGTCTCAGGTCTCTGTCCTGAAGTCCTCTCACATTAGTCCTGGTCTCAGGTCTCTGTCCTGAAGTCCTCTCACATTAGTCCTGGTCTCAGGTCTCTGTCCTGAAGTCCTCTCACATTAGTCCTGGTCTCAGGTCTCTGTCCTGAAGTCCTCTCACATTAGTCCTGGTCTCAGGTCTCTGTCCTGAAGTCCTCTCACATTAGTCCTGGTCTCAGGTCTGTCCTGAAGTCCTCTCACATTAGTCCTGGTCTCAGGTCTCTGTCCTGAAGTCCTCTCACATTAGTCCTGGTCTCAGGTCTCTGTCCTGAAGTCCTCTCACATTAGTCCTGGTCTCAGGTCTCTGTCCTGAAGTCCTCTCACATTAGTCCTGGTCTCAGGTCTCTGTCCTGAAGTCCTCTCACATTAGTCCTGGTCTCAGGTCTCTGTCCTGAAGTCCTCTCACATTAGTCCTGGTCTCAGGTCTCTGTCCTGAAGTCCTCTCACATTAGTCCTGGTCTCAGGTCTCTGTCCTGAAGTCCTCTCACATTAGTCCTGGTCTCAGGTCTCTGTCCTGAAGTCCTCTCACATTAGTCCTGGTCTCAGGTCTCTGTCCTGAAGTCCTCTCACATTAGTCCTGGTCTCAGGTCTCTGTCCTGAAGTCCTCTCACATTAGTCCTGGTCTCAGGTCTCTGTCCTGAAGTCCTCTCACATTAGTCCTGGTTCAGGTCTCTGTCCTGAAGTCCTCTCACATTAGTCCTGGTCTCAGGTCTCTGTCCTGAAGTCCTCTCACATTAGTCCTGGTCTCAGGTCTCTGTCCTGAAGTCCTCTCACATTAGTCCTGGTCTCAGGTCTCTGTCCTGAAGTCCTCTCACATTAGTCCTGGTCTCAGGTCTCTGTCCTGAAGTCCTCTCACATTAGTCCTGGTCTCAGGTCTCTGTCCTGAAGTCCTCTCACATTAGTCCTGGTCTCAGGTCTCTGTCCTGAAGTCCTCTCACATTAGTCCTGGTCTCAGGTCTCTGTCCTGAAGTCCTCTCACATTAGTCCTGGTCTCAGGTCTCTGTCCTGAAGTCCTCTCACATTAGTCCTGGTCTCAGGTCTCTGTCCTGAAGTCCTCTCACATTAGTCCTGGTCTCAGGTCTCTGTCCTGAAGTCCTCTCACATTAGTCCTGGTCTCAGGTCTCTGTCCTGAAGTCCTCTCACATTAGTCCTGGTCTCAGGTCTCTGTCCTGAAGTCCTCTCACATTAGTCCTGGTCTCAGGTCTCTGTCCTGAAGTCCTCTCACATTAGTCCTGGTCTCAGGTCTCTGTCCTGAAGTCCTCTCACATTAGTCCTGGTCTCAGGTCTCTGTCCTGAAGTCCTCTCACATTAGTCCTGGTCTCAGGTCTCTGTCCTGAAGTCCTCTTACATTAGTCCTGGTCTCAGGTCTCTGTCCTGAAGTCCTCTCACATTAGTCCTGGTCTCAGGTCTCTGTCCTGAAGTCCTCTCACATTAGTCCTGGTCTCAGGTCTCTGTCCTGAAGTCCTCTTACATTAGTCCTGGTCTCAAGTCTCTGTCCTGAAGTCCTCTCACATTAGTCCTGGTCTCAGGTCTCTGTCCTGAAGTCCTCTCACATTAGTCCTGGTCTCAGGTCTCTGTCCTGAAGTCCTCTCACATTAGTCCTGGTCTCAGGTCTCTGTCCTGAAGTCCTCTCACATTAGTCCTGGTCTCAGGTCTCTGTCCTGAAGTCCTCTCACATTAGTCCTGGTCTCAGGTCTTTGTCCTGAAGTCCTCTCACATTAGTCCTGGTCTCAGGTCTCTGTCCTGAAGTCCCTCTCACATTAGTCCTGGTCTCAGGTCTCTGTCCTGAAGTCCTCTCACATTAGTCCTGGTCTCAGGTCTCTGTCCTGAAGTCCTCTCACATTAGTCCTGGTCTCAGGTCTCTGTCCTGAAGTCCTCTCACATTAGTCCTGGTCTCAGGTCTCTGTCCTGAAGTCCTCTCACATTAGTCCTGGTCTCAGGTCTCTGTCCTGAAGTCCTCTCACATTAGTCCTGGTCTCAGGTCTCTGTCCTGAAGTCCTCTTACATTAGTCCTGGTCTCAGGTCTCTGTCCTGAAGTCCTCTCACATTAGTCCTGGTCTCAGGTCTCTGTCCTGAAGTCCTCTCACATTAGTCCTGGTCTCAGGTCTCTGTCCTGAAGTCCTCTTACATTAGTCCTGGTCTCAAGTCTCTGTCCTGAAGTCCTCTCACATTAGTCCTGGTCTCAGGTCTCTGTCCTGAAGTCCTCTCACATTAGTCCTGGTCTCAGGTCTCTGTCCTGAAGTCCTCTCACATTAGTCCTGGTCTCAGGTCTCTGTCCTGAAGTCCTCTCACATTAGTCCTGGTCTCAGGTCTCTGTCCTGAAGTCCTCTCACATTAGTCCTGGTCTCAGGTCTCTGTCCTGAAGTCCTCTCACATTAGTCCTGGTCTCAGGTCTCTGTCCTGAAGTCCTCTCACATTAGTCCTGGTCTCAGGTCTCTGTCCTGAAGTCCTCTCACATTAGTCCTGGTCTCAGGTCTCTGTCCTGAAGTCCTCTCACATTAGTCCTGGTCTCAGGTCTCTGTCCTGAAGTCCTCTCACATTAGTCCTGGTCTCAGGTCTCTGTCCTGAAGTCCTCTCACATTAGTCCTGGTCTCAGGTCTCTGTCCTGAAGTCCTCTTACATTAGTCCTGGTCTCAGGTCTCTGTCCTGAAGTCCTCTCACATTAGTCCTGGTCTCAGGTCTCTGTCCTGAAGTCCTCTCACATTAGTCCTGGTCTCAGGTCTCTGTCCTGAAGTCCTCTTACATTAGTCCTGGTCTCAAGTCTCTGTCCTGAAGTCCTCTCACATTAGTCCTGGTCTCAGGTCTCTGTCCTGAAGTCCTCTCACATTAGTCCTGGTCTCAGGTCTCTGTCCTGAAGTCCTCTCACATTAGTCCTGGTCTCAGGTCTCTGTCCTGAAGTCCTCTCACATTAGTCCTGGTCTCAGGTCTCTGTCCTGAAGTCCTCTCACATTAGTCCTGGTCTCAGGTCTCTGAAATAATAAGAAGTAACATTTGTTGGAATTGAAACAGGAAGTTGCGCACACACTCTGTGGTCTGTAAGTTAGGCTACAGGAAGTGTGTCTGTGTGTATCTGTGTGTGCGTGTCTGTGTGTGTGTGCGTGTGTGTGTATCTGTGTGTGTGTGTGTGTGTGTGTATCTGTGTGTGCGTGTCTGTGTGTGTGTGCGTATCTGTGTGTGTGTGTGTGTGTATCTGTGTGTGTGTATCTGTGTATCTGTGTGTGTGTATCTGTGTGTGTGTGTATCTATGCCTTTCTCTCAGTCTCTTCTGTTTCCTCTTCTCTACAAACACACAATGTCCGTGCGATGGTGACGCACAGACATGTCCGACCCGCGCTCATCTTCACCACCTTCATCCTCTTCATCCTCTTCATCATTGTCGTGAATGTGGACCCTCCTGCGGCCCAGACCAGCGCTCCTGAGGGAGACACGGGGACCACCACCCACCGGGACCAGGTGACGAGACCCAGGACTGAGGCTGTAGACCCAGGACTGAGGCTGTAGACCCAGGACTGAGGCTGTAGACCCAGGACTGAGGCTGTAGACCCAGGACTGAGGCTGGACTGAGGCTGTAGACCCAGGACTGAGGCTGTAGACCCAGGACTGAGGCTGTAGACCCAGGACTGAGGCTATAGACCCAGGACTGAGGCTCCAGACCCAGGACTTAGGCCAGGACTGCGGCTGTAGACCCAGGACTGAGGCTGTAGACCCAGGACTGAGGCTGTAGACCCAGGACTGCGGCTGTAGACCCAGGACTGCGGCTGTAGACCAGGACTGAGGCTGTAGACCCAGGACTGAGGCTGTAGACCCAGAGCTGAGACTGTAGACCCAGGACTGAGACTGTAGACCCAGGACTGAGGCTGTAGACCCAGGACTGAGGCTGTAGACCCAGGACTGAGGCTGTAGACCCAGGACTGAGACTGTAGACCCAGGACTGAGGCTGTAGACCCAGGACTGAGGCTGTAGACCCAGGACTGAGACTGTAGACCCAGGACTGAGGCCAGAGAAGTATTGAGACTATTTTATTTCTGGTTCTGTTTTGATCCAAACTAACAGTGCAGTTCTCAGACTCCTCCAGCAGAGGGCTCCACATGCAGCCTCTCTGTCTTCATACAGAGGACTCCGTCTCTGTACCTGTGCTCTCTGTGACGTGTACCTGTGCTCTCTGTGACGTGTACCTGTGTCCTCTGTGACGTGTACCTGTGCTCTCTGTACCTGTGTCCTCTGTGACGTGTACCTATGCTCTCTGTACCTGTGTCCTCTGTGACGTGTACCTACGCTCTCTGTACCTGTGTCCTCTGTGACGTGTACCTGTGCTCTCTGTACCTGTGTCCTCTGTACCTGTGTCCCATGTGATGTGTACCTGTGTCCTCTGTACCTGTGTCCTCTGTGATGTGTACCTGTGTCCTCTGTACCTGTGTCCTCTGTGATGTGTACCTGTGTCCTCTGTACCTGTGTCATCTGTACCTGTCTTGTCTGTGACGTGTACCTGTGCTCTCTGTACCTGTGTCCTCTGTGACGTGTACCTGTGTCCTCTGTACCTGTGTCACCTGTACCTGTGTCCTCTGTGACGTGTACCTGTGTCCTCTGTACCTGTGTCACCTGTACCTGTGTCCTCTGTGACGTGTACCTGTGTCCTCTGTACCTGTGTCACCTGTACCTGTGTCCTCTGTGACGTGTACCTGTGCTCTCTGTACCTGTGTCCTCTGTGACGTGTACCTGTGCTCTCTGTACCTGTGTCCTCTGTGACGTGTACCTGTGCTCTCTGTACCTGTGTCCTCTGTGACGTGTACCTGTGTCCTCTGTACCTGTGTCAACTGTACCTGTGTCCTCTGTGACGTGTACCTGTGTCACCTGTACCTGTGTCCTCTGTGACGTGTACCTGTGCTCTCTGTACCTGTGTCCTCTGTGACGTGTACCTGTGCTCTCTGTACCTGTGTCCTCTGTGACGTGTACCTGTGCGCTCTGTACCTGTGTCCTCTGTGACGTGTACCTGTGCTCTCTGTACCTGTGTCCTCTGTGACGTGTACCTGTGCTCTCTGTGCCTGTGTCCTCTGTGACGTGTACCTGTGCTCTCTGTGCCTGTGTCCTCTGTGACGTGTACCTGTGCTCTCTGTGCCTGTGTCCTCTGTGACGTGTACCTGTGCTCTCTGTGCCTGTGTCCTCTGTGACGTGTACCTGTGCTCTCTGTGCCTGTGTCCTCTGTGACGTGTACCTGTGTCCTCTGTACCTGTGTCCTCTGTACCTGTGTCATCTGTACCTGTGTCCTCTGTGACGTGTACCTGTGCTCTCTGTACCTGTGCTCTCTGTACCTGTGTCCTCTGTACCTGTGCTCTCTGTACCTGTGCTCTCTGTACCTGTGTCCTCTGTGACGTGTACCTGTGCTCTCTGTACCTGTGTCCTCTGTGACGTGTACCTGTGTCCTCTGTACCTGTGTCACCTGTACCTGTGTCCTCTGTGACGTGTACCTGTGTCCTCTGTACCTGTGTCACCTGTACCTGTGTCCTCTGTGACGTGTACCTGTGTCCTCTGTACCTGTGTCACCTGTACCTGTGTCCTCTGTGACGTGTACCTGTGCTCTCTGTACCTGTGTCCTCTGTGACGTGTACCTGTGCTCTCTGTACCTGTGTCCTCTGTGACGTGTACCTGTGCTCTCTGTACCTGTGTCCTCTGTGACGTGTACCTGTGTCCTCTTACCTGTGTCAACTGTACCTGTGTCCTCTGTGACGTGTACCTGTGTCACCTGTACCTGTGTCCTCTGTGACGTGTACCTGTGCTCTCTGTACCTGTGTCCTCTGTGACGTGTACCTGTGCTCTCTGTACCTGTGTCCTCTGTGACGTGTACCTGTGCGCTCTGTACCTGTGTCCTCTGTGACGTGTACCTGTGCTCTCTGTACCTGTGTCCTCTGTGACGTGTACCTGTGCTCTCTGTACCTGTGTCCTCTGTGACGTGTACCTGTGCTCTCTGTACCTGTGTCCTCTGTGACGTGTACCTGTGCTCTCTGTGCCTGTGTCCTCTGTGACGTGTACCTGTGTCCTCTGTACCTGTGTCCTCTGTACCTGTGTCATCTGTACCTGTGTCCTCTGTGACGTGTACCTGTGCTCTCTGTACCTGTGCTCTCTGTACCTGTGTCCTCTGTACCTGTGCTCTCTGTACCTGTGTCCTCTGTACCTGTGCTCTCTGTACCTGTGCTCTCTGTACCTGTGTCCTCTGTGACGTGTACCTGTGCTCTCTGTACCTGTGTCCCAGTCTCTGCAGCTGGAGGACATTTTCATCGCTGTGAAAACCAGCGGCAGGTTTCACCAGAGCAGACTGAGACTACTGCTGAAGACCTGGATCTCCCTCACCAGAGACCATGTGAGTCCAGAGAGACCAGAGACCATGTGAGTCCAGAGAGACCAGAGACCATGTGAGTCCAGAGAGACCAGAGACCATGTGAGTCCAGAGAGACCAGAGACCATGTGAGTCCAGAGAGACCAGAGACCATGTGAGTCCAGAGAGACCAGAGACCATGTGAGTCCAGAGAGACCAGAGACCATGTGAGTCCAGAGAGACCAGAGACCATGTGAGTCCAGAGAGACCAGAGACCATGTGAGTCCAGAGAGACCAGAGACCATGTGAGTCCAGAGAGACCAGAGACCATGTGAGTCCAGAGAGACCAGTGACCATGTGAGTCCAGAGAGACCAGAGACCATGTGAGTCCAGAGAGACCAGAGACCATGTGAGTCCAGAGAGACCAGAGACCATGTGAGTCCAGAGAGACAGAGAGGCCAGAGACCAGGACAGAGAGCCAAGACCAGAGAGTCCAGGACAGAGACTGAGTCCAGAGAGACCAGAGACCATGTGAGTCCAGAGAGACCAGAGACCATGTGAGTCCAGAGAGACCAGAGACCATGTGAGTCCAGAGAGACCCAGAGACCATGTGAGTCCAGAGAGACCAGAGACCATGTGAGTCCAGAGAGACCAGAGACCATGTGAGTCCAGAGAGACCAGAGACCATGTGAGTCCAGGAGACCAGAGACCATGTGAGTCCAGAGAGACCAGAGACCATGTGAGTCCAGAGAGACCAGAGACCATGTGAGTCCAGAGAGACCAGAGACCATGGTCCAGAGAGACCAGAGACATGTGAGTCCAGAGCCAGAGACCATGTGAGACCATGTGAGTCCAGAGAGACCAGAGACCATGTGAGTCCAGAGAGACCAGAGACCATGTGAGTCCAGAGAGACCAGAGACCATGTGAGTCCAGAGAGACCAGAGACCATGTGAGTCCAGAGAGACCAGAGACCATGTGAGTCCAGAGAGACCAGAGACCAGAGTCCAGACCGAGACCATGTGAGTCCAGAGAGACCAGAGACCATGTGAGTCCAGAGAGACCAGAGAGACCAGAGACCATGTGAGTCCAGAGAGACCAGAGACCATGTGAGTCCAGAGAGACCAGAGAGACCAGAGACCATGTGAGTCCAGAGAGACCAGAGACCATGTGAGTCCAGAGAGACCAGACCAGAGACCATGTGAGTCCAGAGAGACCAGAGAGACCAGAGACCATGTGAGTCCAGAGAGACCAGAGACCATGTGAGTCCAGAGAGACCAGAGACCATGTGAGTCCAGAGAGACCAGAGAGACCATGTGAGTCCAGAGACCAGAGAGACCAGAGACCATGTGAGTCCAGAGAGACCAGAGACCATGTGAGTCCAGAGAGACCAGAGAGACCAGAGACCATGTGAGTCAGAGAGAGAGACCAGAGAGACCAGAGACCATGTGAGTCCAGAGAGACCAGAGACCATGTGAGTCCAGAGAGACCAGAGAGACCATGTGAGTCCAGAGAGACCAGAGACCATGTGAGTCCAGAGAGACCAGAGAGACCAGAGACCATGTGAGTCCAGAGAGACCAGAGAGAGACCATGTGAGTCCAGAGAGACCAGAGAGACCAGAGACCATGTGAGACCAGAGTCCAGAGAGACCAGATCTTTTATCTGACACTAGCAGACGTCTACACAAACACACACATACACACACACAGACACACTCACACACAGACACACACTAACACACAGACACACACACAGATATACAGACACCCATATACACACACATATGGGCACACACAAACAGACACACTCACACTCACACGCATATACACAGACACACAAACAGACACAGTCACACACACACACACACATATACACAGACACACAAACAGACAGACACACACACACACACGCATATAAACAGACACACTCACACACACACGCATATACACAGACACACAAACAGACACACTCACACACACACACACACACATATACACAGACACACTAACAGACACACTCACACACACGCATATACACAGACACACAAACAGACACACACACACACACACACATAAACACAGACACACTAACAGACACACTCACACACACACACACACGCACATACACAGACACACAAACAGACACACTCACACACACACACACATACACAGACACACAAACAGACACACTCAGATACAGATATACAGACACACATATACACACACATATACACACACATATACACACACATATACACACACACATACAGACACTATCTTTAGCATAATAAAGAAGCAAGTATGTTAGCATTTTAGCATGTTAACAGCATGTTAGCATGTTAGCATCCATGTTAGCAGCAAATGCACGACATGAAGCCAGGTGTTTGTTAGTGTCAGTACACAGGTGTAGTCACTTCAAAGTCACGTCTGTAAAGTCACGTCTGTAAAGTCAGGTCTCTGTAAAGTCACGTCTGTAAAGTCACGTCTCTGTAAAGTCACGTCTGTAAAGTCAGGTCTCTGTAAAGTCAGGTCTCTGTAAAGTCAGATCTCTGTAAAGTCACTCTCTGTAAAGTCACTCTCTGTAAAGTCACTCTCTGTAAAGTCACGTCTCTGTAAAGTCACGTCTCTGTAAAGTCACGTCTCTGTAAAGTCACGTCTCTGTAAAGTCAGGTTTCTGTAAAGTCAGGCCTCTGTAAAGTCAGGTCTCTGTAAAGTTAGGTCTCTGTAAAGTCACGTCTCTGTAAAGTCAGATCTCTGTAAAGTCACGTCTCTGTAAAGTCACGTCTCTGTAAAGTCACGTCTCTGTAAAGTCACGTCTCTGTAAAGTCAGGTTTCTGTAAAGTCAGGCCTCTGTAAAGTCAAGTCTCTGTAAAGTTAGGTCTCTGTAAAGTCAGGTCTCTGTAAAGTCAGGTCTCTGTAAAGTCAGGTCTCTGTAAAGTCAGGTCTCTGTAAAGTCAGGTCTCTGTAAAGTCAGGTCTCTGTAAAGTCAGGTCTCTGTAAAGTCAGGTCTCTGTAAAGTCAGATCTCTGTAAAGTCACGTCTCTGTAAAGTCAAGTCTCTGTAAAGTCACGTCTCTCTAAAGTCAAGTCTCTGTAAAGTCAGATCTCTGTAAAGTCACGTCTCTGTAAAGTCAAGTCTCTGTAAAGTCAGATCTCTGTAAAGTCACGTCTCTGTAAAGTCACTCTCTGTAAAGTCAGGTCTCTGTAAAGTCACTCTCTGTAAAGTCAGAACTCTTCAAAGTCACGTCCCTCAGCTTTAAAACTCTCCCGGTCACGTGGAGGTGTCAGGTTTTAACTCTATATTTAAAACACACAGAGGCTGAAAGTGAAAGTAAAACTGAGACTTGTTTTGGTGGAGAGAGAGACCAGAGAGAGAGACCAGAGAGAAAGAGAGACCAGAGAGAGAGACCAGAGAGAGACCAGAGAGAAAGAGAGAGAGAGACCAGAGAGAGACCATAGAGAGAGGCCAGAGAGAGAGAGACCAGAGAGAGAGAGAGAGAGACCAGAGAGAAAGAGAGACCAGAGAGAAAGAGAGACCAGAGAGAGAGAGACCAGAGAGAGAGAGAGACCAGAGAGAGACCATAGAGAGAGGCCAGAGAGAGAGAGACCATAGAGAGAGGCCAGAGAGAGAGAGACCATAGAGAGAGAGACCAGAGAGAGACCAGAGAGAGAGAGACCAGAGAGAGAGAGACCAGAGAGAGACCAGAGAGAGACCAGAGAGACCAGAGAGAGACCAGAGAGAGAGAGACCAGAGAGAGACCAGAGAGAGAGAGACCAGAGAGAGAGACCAGAGAGAGACCAGAGAGAGAGACCAGAGAGAGAGAGACCAGAGAGAGAAACCTCTCTGAGCAGCTCAGTTACATAACTCTCGACCCTCGTTCTGAAGAACTTTCTTCGTTTATTTATTTTTATTTCCGGGATGAGTCATGCGGTTGCGTCTCCCACGGCAACCACACACCGCTCCATTCACAAAAATGCTAGCAGTGAGACCCGCTTCAGACCTGGTTCAGTCCTGGGTCTGACCTGGTTCAGATCTGGTTCAGACCTGGTTCAGACCTGGTCCCTGATTCCAAAGTGTTGAACCTGAATTAGTTCATAAAATAGATGTATTCTGCAATTTACTCTCATTGTAAACACATATAGATGATGATGAGAAGGAGGTCTAAACCAAGTCTAAACCAGGTCTAAACCAGGTCTAAACCAGGTCTAAACCAGGTCCAAACCAGGTCTTAAAGCGGTCTTAGCCCGGACTGGACCAGGCCTGGTAAGCGTTGGGGGGAGGTGCTGCTGTTATGATGTCATAGCAGCGGAGGAAAAAGTGGGTCAGACTCGTTGCGGTATCCACGGCGACGGCATCAGTAGGTCACAGCAGCAGCAGCAGTGTCAGTGATGCATCGTGGGAAATGTAGTCACATTCTCTGCTCTCTCTCTCTTTTTAGACCCTCTTTAGTCTCTCTCTGGTCTCTCTCTGCTCTGGTCTCTCCCTGGTCTCTCTCTCTCTGGTCTCTTTCTCCTCCTCTCTCTCCTCCCTCTCTCCTCCCTCTCTGCTCTCTCTCACTCTCTCTTACCTCCTCTCTCTCGCCTCTTCCTATCTCCTCCCTCTATCTCCCTTCTCTCTATCACCTCTCTCCTCCCTCTTTCTCACCTCCTCTCCTTCCTCTCTTCTCCCTCTCTTGCCTCCATTCTCTTCCTTCTCTCTGCTCTCTCCTCCCTCTCTCTTTCCTCCTCTCTCTTCCCTCACTCTCACCTCCTCTCTCCTCCCTCTTTCCTCCCTCTCTCACCTCCTCTCTCTTCCTTCTTTCTCTCTCTCTCCTCCTACTCTCACCTCCTCTTTCCTCTCTCTCTCTCCTCTCTCCGTCCTCTCTCACCTCCTCTCTCCTCCCTCTCTGCTCTCTCTCTCTCTCCTCCCACTCTCACCTCCTCTCTCACCTCCTCTCTCCTCTCTCTGTCTCCTCTCTCCTCCCTCTCTCACCTCCTCTCTCTCTCCTCTCTCCTCCCTCTCTCACTTCCTCTCTCCTCCCTCTCTCTGCAGATCTCTCCTCCCCTCATGCTGCTCTGTGGTGGGTCCTGACTCCTGATTGGCTGGCTGGCTGCAGAAGGCGGGCCCTGTAGCTGTCCGTCACCATGCCTCTGCTGAACTTGGCCCCTCCCTGCTCTGGGGACAACTGTTCGTCTCAGAGCGAGTCCAAGGCCTACTGTTACTCCGCTCGTATCCGCAGCACCGTGCTGCAGGGGCTGCCCTTCGGGGGGGTCCCCACGGTCCTGGCCCTGGACTTCATGTGCTTCCTGGTACGTCCAACTACACCTCTCTGGTCTCACTCTGGTCCCACTCTGGTCTCTCTCTCTGGTCTCTCTCTCTGCTCGCTCTCTGGTCTATCTCTGGTCTCTTTCTGGTCTCTCTCTGGTCTCTCTCTGGTCTCTCTCTGGTCTCTCTCCTGGGTGTCTCTTTCTAGTCTCTCCCTGGTCTCTCTCTGGTCTCTTTCTGGTCTCTCTCTGCTCGCTCTCTGGTCTATCTCTGGTCTCTTTCTGGTCTCTCTCTGGTTTCTCTCTGGTCTCTCTCTAGTCTCTCTCTGGTCTCTCTCCTGGGTGTCTCTTTCTAGTCTCTCCCTGGTCTCTCTCTGGTCTCTCTCTGGTCTCTCTCTCTGGTCTCTCTCTGGTCTCTCTCCTGGGTGTCTCTTTCTAGTCTCTCCCTGGTCTCTCACATGGTTTCCCTGCTTTCAGGTGCTGCTGTTTGTGTTTTCCATCCTCCGGAAAGTTGCCTGGGATTATGGACGTCTGGCTCTGGTCACGGACGCAGACAGGTGAGTGTGACATCACCACAGTGTTACATCACCACAGTGTTACATCACCACCGTGTGACATCACCACAGTGTGACATCACCAGTGTTAGCCTTAATGCAGAAGACACCGATTTTAACATAAGCTAGAGCCAATTTACTTATATGGGCATTTGTTCTGATAGGGGTAGCTTCAGGGGCCTTGTTGCTAAGACGGTTGCTAAGGCCGTTACTAAGACAGTTGCTAAGATGGTTGCTAAGGCCGTTACTAAGACGGTGGCTAAGGCCTTTACTAAGACTGGTGCTAAGATGGTTGCTAGGCCATTGCTAAGGCCTTTACTAAGACGGTTGCTATGGCCGTTGTTAAGGCCGTTACTAAGACGGTTGCTATGGCCGTTGTTAAGGCCGTTACTAAGACGGTTGCTATGGCCGTTGCTAAGGCCGTTACTAAGACGGTTGCTAAGGCCGTTACTAAGACGGTTGCCAAGACGGTTGCCAAGATGGCGGTGAGGTGCTCATAGTATAATATAACATTTATTCAACAGAAAGACCAGGAACGCCCAGAATAGAAAAGTGTGTTAAAGTCCACAGGTTGGTAACCATGGTAACCATAGACAAAGGCAGTGACCAGGAACTTTTATTCATTTTATTAGTTTGAAAAGTGTAGTTTTGGTTTTATCACTGGCATAATGACTGCACTTTTCTCATCAAGTCACACATGTAGGACATATAGAGGGGGTTAGCTGTTAGCATTAGCTGTTAGCGTTAGCTGTTAGCTGTTAGCGTTAGCTGTTAGCATTAGCTGTAGTCAACAGCCATGATGCTTTCAGCGTGGTGAAGATAAAACCTACTGTCATAGTGCAGAACTGGAAAAAGATAGATTATTTACTTTACACCATGAGCAGGACCAGAGAGAGAGACCAGAGAGAGACCAGAGAGAGACCAGAGAGGGACCAGAGAGAGACCAGAGAGAGACCAGAGAGAGACCAGAGAGAGACCAGAGAGAGACCAGAGAGAGAGAGACCAGAGAGAGACCAGAGAGAGACCAGAGAGAGAGAGAGACCAGAGAGACCAGTTAGAGACCTGTTATAGACCAGTATGAGACCAGTCTAAAGACCAGTTTAAACCCGTGAGGAGCCCAGACCAAAGCCCCGCTCAGACCCACCGTTAGACCGGTC
The DNA here is from genome assembly GCA_964034765.1 of Knipowitschia caucasica. Classification (NCBI taxonomy): domain Eukaryota; kingdom Metazoa; phylum Chordata; class Actinopteri; order Gobiiformes; family Gobiidae; genus Knipowitschia; species Knipowitschia caucasica. The sequence goes on from OZ035825.1 coordinate 51,402,964, forward strand.
CCGGGAGCAGCATGGAGGCAGACCCCAGACGGGTCCTGGCCGTGTCCATCAGTAAACTGTACTCCTCCCGGTCCCAGCGCGGCGGCCTGAAGCTCCACCGCAGCCTCCTGCTGTCTCTGCTGATGAGGACCGCCCGGGACCTGTACCACGCCACGGCCCCCGCGGAGCCCAGCACCGAGCCCAGCACCGAGCCCAGCACCGAGCGGGCCATGGAGGCGATGGAGGCGGAAGTCCCGAAGCTCAGGGCCCGGGGGAGCGAGGACAAGGAGAACCAGAGCCCCAAGCGGCCCCTGAAGCGCCCGGGGAAGGCTGCAGCTGTGCCCGACTTCCTCCCGGAGAAACGAGCCCGTCTGGAGCGGGACGAGGCGACGCGGAGCCCGGGGGCTGGTCCCGGGGCTGCGTGTCGGAGCCTGGGCCCGTTACCGTTACTCACCACCTCCGTGATCCCCGCGTTCTGAGGAGAGCTCCGGAGGACAGACGAGAGCTAACGGGAATACGGCTGTTTCCCGGTGTCCAGGAGGAGAGCCACCCCCAGCGCGGTCTGCGGAGGACAGGCTGCCGGGCCCAGAGCACTTCCGCCCGGGGACAAACGGCGCGAGCCCCGGGGACAAACGGCGCGAGCCCCGGGGACAAACGGCGCGAACCCCGGGGACAAACGGCGCGAGCCCCGGGGACAAACGGCGCGAGCCCCGGGGACAAACGGCGCGAGCCCCGGGGACAAACGGCGCGAACCCCGGGGACAAACGGCGCGAACCCCGGGGACAAACGGCGCGAGCCCCGGGGAGACCTGGAGAAGAAACTACAAAATGGCGACGAAACTTTGAGAAACGGTCGTTGAAGTTTAAACAGTTATGAACCACTTTAGACCAGTTTAGACTCTTCTCAGCAGATAAAGGTTTTATAGTCTATGATGTTATGTAAGTGCCAGGTCTATAAACATGTGTTTAAGTATAATGTTTAAGTATAATGTTTAAGTATAATGTTTAAGTATAATGTTTAAGTATAATGTTTAAGTATAATGTTTAAGTATAATGTTTAAGTATGTTGTTAAAGTGGACCGTCTGCTTCACAATAACGTGTTGTCAAAGTGGACCGTCTGCTTCACAATAACGTGTTGTCAAAGTGGACCGTCTGCTTCACAATAACGTGTTGTCAAAGTGGACCGTCTGCTTCACAATAACGTGTTGTCAAAGTGGACCGTCTGCTTCACAATAACGTGTTGTCAAAGTGGACCGTCTGCTTCACAATAACGTGTTTCTGAGACTTGTTCTAACTCATGGATCACTTTGGGATCAGCTGCTGTTGTGAATGTGGTCAGAAACAGGGCGATCAGCGGACTTTGTTGCCCTTTGTTTTGTTCGTGACTCAGTGACGGAAACAGTGACTCATAAAAACAAGACTTTGAAACTCACTGATGATGAAGAAGAGGATGAAGAAGAGGCTAAAGGAGGATGAAGAAGCTCTTACACGAGTGGATCACAGACCAAATGTGCTGTCAGAATTTAAACTATATATACATATATATGTACATGTGTGTGTCTCGTGTACACGTGTGTGAGTTATATAATGTCTTTGCATTAAAATGCCTTTGACTTCACCTGGTCATGACTTCACCTGGTCCTTTGTATAAAACTGGTTGAATGTATTTGGACCAATCAGGAGAGTTGGAAAACACGTGAAACCAGGAAGTTCTTTGATGACGTCACACATAGTTTAAAAATAAATCCAGATTTTTCAGACATCCGTGTTCATTACACAATGACATGTGACATCACAACACCTGTGGTGATGTCATCAGTGTTCGACCAGGAAGCAGCGTCTACCACATATGGTTTACCATGGGATTCAGTGTTTTAATACCATGGATCTATTATAATATTGTTTAATACCAGCTGAGGAGTCTCAGTGTGTGTGTGTGTCTGTGTGTGTTTGTGTGTGTGTAAGAGTTTGTGTCTGTCTGTGTTTGTGTGTGTTTAAGAGTTTGTGTGTGTGTGTCGGTGTGTGTGTGTTTGTGTGTGTTTGTGTGCACTCGTGGGGACTTTTGCTGAATGTTGCGACACACTTTTTTTGGGGAAGTCAGAGGAACCGGTCGGTCGCTGGTTCCTGGTAACAGCACAATGTGTCATCAGCACGAGTCTGAGACAAATGGGAAATTCCAGAGACCAGAAAGAGACCAGAGAGAGACCTGAGAAACACCAGAGAGAGACCCAAGAGAGACCAGAGAGAGACCAGAGAGAGACCAGAGGGAGACCAGAGAGAGACCAGAGAGAGACCAGAGAGAGAGAGACCAGAGAGAGACCAGAGAGAGAGACCAGAGAGAGACCAGGGAGAGACCAGAGAGAGAGAGACCAGAGAGAGAGAGACCAGAGAGAGACCAGGGAGAGACCAGAGAGAGAGAGACCAGAGAGAGACCAGAGAGAGACCAGGGAGAGACCAGAGAGAGAGAGACCAGAGAGAGACCAGAGAGAGACCAGAGAGAGACCAGAGAGAGAGAGACCAGAGAGAGAGAGAGAGAGAGACCAGAGAGAGACCAGAGAGAGACAGGAGACCAGAGAGAGAGAGAGAGAGACCAGAGAGAGACCAGAGAGAGACCAGAGAGAGAGAGACCGAGAGAGAGAGACCAGAGAGAGAGAGACCAGAGAGAGACCAGAGAGAGACCAGAGAGAGACCAGAGAGAGACCAGAGAGAGAGAAACCAGAGAGAGATGTGACCGTTCCTGTTTAAAATAATGTGACATTTTGATAAATGAGCTTTTGTTTCTTAATTGAGCCGATAAAGTAACTTCAAGTAATAGTTCTTATTACTACACTACTTTCTCCTCCTCCTCTTTCTCCTCCTCCTCCTCCTCCTTTTTCTCCTCCTCCTCTCTCATTTCTCATAATACTCTGTTCTGATCCTGGTTTGACTGCCTCAGTGTGAGGAATGTAAACAGGAAGCTGTCGCAGCCTGACCTTATATGGACACGACAGAGAAACACTAACTCTTCAAACCCACGTTTCTATAGTTCTGGTTCTACAGTATCTCTCTCTGGTCTCTCTCTGGTCTCTCTCTCTGGTCTCTCTCTGGTCTCTCTCTGGTCTCTCTCTCTGGTCTCTCTCTGGTCTCTCTCTGGTCTCTCTCTGGTCTTTCTCTGGTCTCTCTCTGGTCTTTCTCTGGTCTCTCTCTGGTCTCTCTCTGGTCTCTCGGGTCTCTCTCTGGTCTCTCTCTGGTCTCTCTCTGGTCTTTCTCTGGTCACTCTCTGGTCTCTCGGGTTTCTCTCTGGTCTCTCTGTGGTCTTTCTCTGGTCTCTCTCTGGTCCCTCTCTGGTCTCTCTCTCTGGTCTCTCTCTGGTCCCTCTCTGGTCTCTCGGGTTTCTCTCTGGTCTCTCTCTGGTCTCTCTCTCTGGTCTCTCTCTGGTCTCTCTCTGGTCTCTCTCTGGTCTCTCTCTGGTCTTTCTCTGGTCTTTCTCTGGTCACTCTCTGGTCTCTCGGGTCTCTCTCTGGTCCCTCTCTGGTCTCTCGGGTCTCTCTCTGGTCTCTCTCTGGTCTCTCTCTGGTCTTTCTCTGGTCACTCTCTGGTCTCTCTCTGGTCTCTCTCTGGTCTCTCTCTGGTCTCTCTCTGGTCCCTCTCTGGTCTCTCGGGTCTCTCTCTGGTCTCTCTCTGGTCTCTCTCTGGTCACTCTCTGGTCTCTCGGGTCTCTCTCTGGTCTCTCT
>OZ035825.1:51411655-51436655 GCA_964034765.1 Knipowitschia caucasica
CGAGACCGAGGGGTTTGACAGGACGGGCTTTCTCCTACTCTACTCTACTGTCTCCTACTCTACTGTCTCCTACTCTACTGTCTCCTACTCTACTCTACTCTACTGTCTCCTACTCTACTCTACTGTCTCCTACTCTACTCTACTGTCTCCTACTCTACTCTACTGTCTCCTACTCTACTCTACTGTCTCCTACTCTACTCTACTGTCTCCTACTCTACTCTACTGTCTCCTACTCTACTCTACTGTCTCCTACTCTACTCTCTCCTACTCTACTCTGTCTCCTACTCTACTGTCTCCTACTCTACTCTACTGTCTCCTACTCTACTCTACTGTCTCCTACTCTACTCTACTGTCTCCTACTCTACTCTACTGTCTCCTACTCTACTCTACTGTCTCCTACTCTACTGTCTCCTACTCTACTCTACTGTCTCCTACTCTACTCTACTGTCTCCTACTCTACTCTACTCTACTGTCTCCTACTCTACTCTACTGTCTCCTACTCTACTGTCTCCTACTCTACTCTACTGTCTCCTACTCTACTCTACTGTCTCCTACTCTACTCTACTGTCTCCTACTCTACTCTACTATCTCCTACTCTACTCTACTGTCTCCTACTCTACTGTCTCCTACTCTACTCTACTGTCTCCTACTCTACTCTACTGTCTCCTACTCTACTCTACTGTCTCCTACTCTACTCTACTGTCTCCTACTCTACTCTACTGTCTCCTACTCTACTCTACTATCTCCTACTCTACTCTACTGTCTCCTACTCTACTCTACTGTCTCCTACTCTACTCTACTATCTCCTACTCTACTCTACTGTCTCCTACTCTACTCTACTGTCTCCTACTCTACTGTCTCCTACTCTACTCTACTGTCTCCTACTCTACTCTACTGTCTCCTACTCTGTCTCCTACTCTACTGTCTCCTACTCTACTCTACTGTCTCTTACTCTACTGTCTCCTACTCTACTCTACTGTCTCCTACTCTACTCTCTCCTACTCTACTCTACTCTACTGTCTCCTACTCTACTCTACTCTCTCCTACTCTACTCTACTCTCTCCTACTCTACTGTCTCCTACTCTACTATCTCCTACTCTACTCTACTATCTCCTTCTCTACTCTACTGTCTCCTACTCTACTCATCTGTCTCCTACTCTACTCTACTGTCTCCTACTCTACTCTTCTCTCTCCTACTCTACTCTACTCTCTCCTACTCTACTGTCTCCTACTCTACTATCTCCTACTCTACTCTACTGTCTCCTACTCTACTCTACTGTCTCCTAATCTACTCTACTGTCTCCTACTCTACTCTCTCCTACTCTACTCTACTGTCTCCTACTCTACTCTACTCTACTGTCTCCTACTCTACTCTACTCTCTCCTACTCTACTGTCTCCTACTCTACTCTACTCTACTCTCCTACTCTACTCTGTCTCCTACTCTACTCTACTCTACTGTCTCCTAATCTACTTTATTCTTCTCTACTGTGCCAGTAGCGACCAGAAGGAAGACCAGAGAGAGAGAGACCAGAGAGAGAGACCAGAGAGAGAGACCAGAGAGAGAGACCAGAGAGAGACCATAAAGAGAGTCCTAATCCTCACAGTCCATGTTTTCTTCTGACTTGAAGGTCTCATTACACTCACTTCTGTTCAGGTCAAACTCTTAGGTAAAAGCGTCTCTTCAAACCCGGTCTGGCTCGGTCTGGCTCGGTGCTGCTCAGGCCGATGATCATGGGTTAGTAACTCGCCGTGGTCAAGGCTACGTGGAGCTGCTCTTCTTCCTGTGCCCTGAGTGGATTATTTCGGCGAGGAGAAGGAAGGACGTTTACGGTCTCACTGTTCCTCATCGGTGCTTCTCTGATCTGTGTCGGAGAATCGGCAGCTTCGCAAAGTCCTTAAAAATATCTGCCTCTGCGTTTTTTTTAGCACAAATACATCGGATTGAATTGTTTGGCGTCTACAGAATACTCAGGGAAACATGTATGAAAGCACCGTAGCCACACCTGCCCTGGGACAGACCATATCCAGGAACTGTGGTAAATGGCATTACAGCGGTCTCCCATCACAGCACTCACCAGGCCTCGCTCTGCTTAGCTTTCAGAGGTCCGACCAGAGTATCTACCTAATTGTGGCTCAGTTTGTTTTAGCTAACGCAGCGCTGTTAGCATGCTAGTTGTCGCTTCCTTCTCCTTCTATAATCATGGGATGGGTCGATATATCGTTTGCGGCCGATGTCCAACAGCTGGGCTTCTGCACGAGCCCAACTGTTGGGGCGAAACGACAATTTTGGACAATTCTTATAATTCCTAGACATGTTTGTAATGATTGGACGATAGAGATAAAGATATATGGCCCGTCCCGTCTGAGCGTCACTAAAATGGCGTCTGCTCCGGTTTAAGGCGTTGCGTCCGTTAGTTTCAGAAGGCACTGCTCGGGATCGTCGCACGTTCTCCACTTTGTTAAAAACCGTATTTCTTGTTTTGTTTTTTACGTTTACAGCTTTTGTCCTAAACGTGTGGAGGAGTGGGAGGGGCGAGGGGCGGAGTCAGGGGCGAGGGGCGGAGTCAGGGGCGAGGGGCGGAGTCAGGGGCGAAGGGCGGAGTCAGGGGCGAGGGGCGGAGTCAGGGGCGATGGGCGGAGTCAGGGGCGAGGGGCGGAGTCAGGGGCGAGGAGCGGAGTCAGGGGCGGAGTCAGGGGCGAGGGGCGGAGTCAGGGGCGAGGGGCGGAGTCAGGGGCGGAGTCAGGGGCAGCAACAGAAGCTCAAAAGTCTTTTCACGTTTGTTTTCCTTCCTCCTGCATAGGTCTCACGCATGATCTGTGGTTTTTGCAAAATAAATCTTTTTGTATCTATTAGTATCTCTAGTTATAGCGTATAATCTTCTACATGTGTTGAATATAGGACTAAAGTAGCGGTGTGTCTAAAACGCTGCTTCTGAGTTGGGTTTTCCGAGCGCTGCTACAAGCTCTCTTCTGTAAAATCCTGAGGAGTTGGCGGCGTCAGCGTTGGCACAGACACGGGCTAACGCGGGAAGCTAACGGCTACGTCCAGGCTAGCCGCACGGGGGAGGTTTCATTTAGCTGATTGTTGCTACTTTTTAGTCCATCGGTTAATGTTGGTGTCTTTCTACATGATGTTGTCTGAGGCGACTGGCAACAGGGATGTGTTCGGGAAGTCATTTCTCGACGGCCTTAAATAAAGAAGGGACTGTCTCGTTACTGTACGACCCATCATCGCAGAAGAAGCATTAGCATTAGTAGCATTAGCATTAATCGTAGCAGAGGCAGAGACAGAACACACAAACTCCACTCAGAAAGGCCTTGTCTGGCGTTGGAATAGAAGCTAGCACCTTCTTGCTGAGTGTTAGCAGTGAATAAACTATATCTTGTTCTTAGTTACTTCAGCTGTCAATCAAACTGACCGCTTTTAGGGCTTTGGGAAACGTACTGAGTGAATGAGCCGAAACGATAAACTTCCCATGTCAAAACCGGCCCCCAACCAAGCCCCGGGTCTCCAAGATGTCGGCTTGGGGTTCTGACCAATCAGAGACTTAAAATCCCACAGAATCCTTCTTAGTGATAAATATAAATATATGAATCCAACCCTGCTGCCGGGTGCCTTGATCATTGTTAGCACGTACGATGGGTTGTGCTAAGCTAGCCAAAGTTGCGTAGCCTGGACGTAGCGTGTAGCATCTTGTCGAAAAAAGGGGGGAGGGGGGAATGGGGGAGAATGTGCTGATAACTGCCCTCTAGTGGCAACAAAAAGCAGAACCCCAGCACTGAGACTGTGCCTGGTTTGTTCACGTGTTTGTCTTTTTTTGGCCTGTAGATGGCGCTCTCTGAGTCCGTTCCACTGTAAGATGCACATAACTCTCGCACGTTGGTTCTTGTGTTTTAGCCCTGGCCGTGCTGGGAGATCGTTAAAAAGGGCGCCATGCTACAACACGTGGCGCTTTTTGTTGTTGTTTTTTTTTACAAAGAGAGAGACGCTAAAGTTGCTCCTGAAACTTTTTTTTGTTTTTTTTTTCCTCAAAGAAGGCCTCAGGACAAGAAAACCTTTGGGGGGTGAGGGAGGGGGGAGGGAGGGGGGAGGGGGGAGGAGGGGGGAGCCCGGAAACACAATGCAATGTAAACATTTATGGGACGTTAGCATACTGCAGATTAGCATGACACAAAGTCTACAAGAAACAGGTCTAATCGATCGTCGAGGATTCAGTGTTCGTTAAGTTCGTTAAGTTCGTTAAGTCTATCGTTAACCATAACAACTCTAGAGTGGAGGAAGTCCGCCCGTCACCGTCACTCTCTCTGGATCGGCTCGAGAAGCGGACACAAAATGGCCGCCATGTGTTGATAGCGCCCAAAACAAAATGGCGGTGGCAGTTTTTATACTGCGGCTGGTCAGGACTTTTACTTATGGACAGTTGTAGCATTTTCATTCACTTTTCTACCACTTTGGCAAAAAAATATTTTTGGCAATTGTTGAATGGGACACACAACGGACCGGCAGCGACGTCGTTGTTTTGTCTGAATGCTAGCTGGTTTAGCACAGGCTAGTAGCTAGTGTGATTGAGCTCTTTAACTGGTGCTAGCTTATAAAACACCCTTCTAGGCTTTGAATAAATCCAGGCAAAAGCTGAAGTTGTGGAGGTGAATATTGGGTCGCAGCTTTAGTTTCTACATCTCCTGAGTTAGCTCTCTTAGCCGTGTCTGGGGTAGCTCTCTTAGCCGTGTCTGGGGTTAGCTCTCTTAGCCGTGTCTGGGGTAGCTCTCTTAGCCGTGTCTGGGGTTGCTCTCTTAGCTTTGTTTGGGGTAGCTCTCTTAGCCGTGTTGGGGTTGCTCTCTTAGCTTTGTTTGGGGTAGCTCTCTTAGCCGTGTTGGGGTTGCTCTCTTAGCTTTGTTTGGGGTAGCTCTCTTAGCCGTGTCTGGGGTTGCTCTCTTAGCTTTGTTTGGGGTTAGCTCTCTTAGCCGTGTCTGGGGTAGCTCTCTTAGCCGTGTTGGGGTAGCTCTCTTAGCCGTGTTGGGGTAGCTCTCTTAGCTTTGTTTGGGGTTAGCTTTCTTAGCCGTGTCTGGGGTAGCTCTCTTAGCCGTGTTGGGGTAGCTCTCTTAGCCGTGTCTGGGGTAGCTCTCTTAGCCGTGTCTGGGGGTTGCTCTCTTAGCTTTGTTTGGGGTAGCTCTCTTAGCCTTGTTTGGGGTTAGCTCTCTTAGGCCGTGTTGGGGTTGCTCTCTTAGCTTTGTTTGGGGTTAGCTCTCTTAGCCGTGTCTGGGGTAGCTCTCTTAGCCGTGTCTGGGGTAGCTCTCTTAGCCGTGTCTGGGGTAGCTCTCTTAGCCTTGTTGGGGGTAGCTCTCTTAGCTGTGTCTGGGGTAGCTCTCTTAGCCGTGTCTGGGTTAGCTCTCTTAGCCGTGTCTGGGGTAGCTCTCTTAGCCGTGTCTGGGGTAGCTCTCTTAGCCGTGTCTGGGGTAGCTCTCTTAGCCGTGTTGGGGGTTAGCTCTCTTAGCTTTGTTTGGGGGTAGCTCTCTTAGCCGTGTCTGGGGTAGCTCTCTTAGCCGTGTCTGGGGTAGCTCTCTTAGCCGTGTCTGGGGTAGCTCTCTTAGCCGTGTCTGGGGTAGCTCTCTTAGCCGTGTTGGGGTAGCTCTCTTAGCCGTGTTGGGGTAGCTCTCTTAGCCGTGTTGGGGTAGCTCTCTTAGCCGTGTCTGGGGTAGCTCTCTTAGCTCTGAGGGACAGAGAGAGCTCTGGTGAAAGGCGGACGTCGTTATAAACTTAAAACACCTCAAATATGTGTTAATCACTCATGCAGGAGGTGAACTGAGGAACCAAGCTCCAAATGTCCCCCAGGAGGAGAACCAGGAGGAGAACCAGGAGGAGAACCAGGAGGAGAACCAGGGGAGAACCAGGGGAGAACCAGGAGGAGAACCAGGAGGAGAATCAGGAGGAGAACCAGGGGAGAACCAGAGGAGAACCAGGAGAACCAGGAGGAGAATCAGGAGGAGAAGAGAAGAGCCAGAGAAGAAGGAGAACCAGAGAAGAGCCAGAGAAGAAGAGGAGAACCAGAGGAGAGCGAGAGGAGAACCAGGACCAGAGGAGAAGAGAAGAACCAGAGAAGAAGTAAGACCGGAAATGGTAAAGAGAAAAGTCCATGTTTTTCCACGTTGGCCTCCACTCAGTCCAGCGTGTGACATCACTTCCTGTCGCCTGCCTACTCCACTGTGCAGGGAGGAGGCTGGAGAGGAGGCAGGAGAGGAGGCAGGAGAGGAGGCAGGAGAGGAGGCAGGAGAGGAGGCAGGAGAGGAGGCAGGAGTGGGGGAGGAGGCTGGAGTGGGGGAGGAGGCTGGAGAGGAGGCAGGAGTGGGGGAGGAGGCTGGAGAGGAGGCAGGAGTGGAGGAGGAGGCTGGAGAGGAGGCAGGAGTGGGGGAGGAGGCTGGAGAGGAGGCAGGAGTGGGGGAGGAGGCTGGAGAGGAGGCAGGAGTGGGGGAGGAGGCTGGAGAGGAGGCAGGAGTGGGGGAGGAGGCTGGAGTAGGGGAGGAGGCTGGAGTGGGGGAGGAGGAGGAGTGGGGGAGGAGGAGGAGTGGGGGAGGAGGCTGTAGTGGGGGAGGAGGAGGAGTGGGGGAGGAGGAGGAGTGGGGGAGGAGGCTGGAGTGGGGGAGGAGGAGTGGGGGAGGAGGACGAGTGGGGGAGGAGGCTGGAGTGGGGGAGGACGAGTGGGGGAGGAGGAGTGGGGGAGGAGGAGGAGTGGGGGAGGAGGAGGAGTGGGGGAGGAGGAGGAGTGGGGGAGGAGGCTGTAGTGGGGGAGGAGGCTGGAGTGGGGGAGGAGGAGGAGTGGGGGAGGAGGAGGAGTGGGAGAGGAGGAGGAGTGGGGGAGGAGGAGGAGGAGTGGGGGAGGAGGAGGAGGAGGGGGGAGGAGGAGGAGTGGGGGAGGAGGAGTGGGGGAGGAGGAGGAGTGGGGGAGGAGGAGGAGTGGGGGAGGAGGAGGAGTGGGGGAGGAGGCTGGAGTGGGGGAGGAGGAGGAGTGGGGGAGGAGGAGGAGTGGGGGAGGAGGAGGAGTGGGGGAGGAGGCTGGAGTGGGGGAGGAGGAGGAGTGGGGGAGGAGGAGGAGTGGGGGAGGAGGCTGGAGTGGGGGAGGAGGAGGAGGGGGGAGGAGAGGAGGAGAGTGGGGGAGGAGGCTGGAGTGGGGGAGGAGGAGGAGTGGGGGAGGAGGAGGAGTGGGGGAGGAGGCTGGAGTGGGGGAGGAGGAGGAGTGGGGGAGGAGGAGGAGTGGGGGAGGAGGAGGAGTGGGGGAGGAGGAGGAGTGGGGGAGGTTCCAAGTGGTTTCATATTTTTAGTTTTGGCTCAGGAACAGGATTCTAGAATCTGGGAGTTAGTAGAAGCTGTTAGTGACTGATGCAGGTCAGAGCATTAACCCTGGTCCTGGTCCTGGTTCTGGTCCTGGTTCTGGTTCTGGTCCTGGTTCTGGTCCTGGTTCTGGTCCTGGTCCTCCTCCTGCCACTGACAGGAAGTGATGTCACAGCAGCGCTGTCACTTTAAACAGTAAACAGAGATGATAAAACTCATCAAGGATCAACCAGCGCTGTGGAGGCGGAGCTTCTTCTGTGGAGGCGGAGCTTCTTCTGTGGAGGCGTAGCTTCCTGGTTCTTCCTGGTTCTTCCTGGTTCTTCCTGGTTTTGCCTCTTTTAGAAAAGGAAAAGATAAAGTGGTTTTTCTCCCTTTTTCACCTCAGTCTTCATTGTTCAAGTGTGATTCTCGGAGGCATAGCTTGGCGTTAAGAGAAAGAGGAGTCCTGGCTTTTCAAACATTATTCTAAATATAATTCAATCTTTGCAGCAACACTTGAGTCTGGATCGAAGTGCTCTCTCAGCGCGGCGGCCATCTTGACCCGTCAGCGCCGAGAGCAGAGGATTCTGGGAGCTGTAGTTCTGCCCAGTCCCTGCACCATGTGCTGCTTTCCACTGATTGAGTCTTTAGAAAAGGCAGCACCAGCGCCCCCCTCCCCCGCTCCAGAAGAGTCCGCTGTGAAAGGGGGCGTGGCTTGTAGCACATTAGCACGTTAGCACGTTAACGTTGTCCAGGGTCAGCACCAGTCGTCCTCGTCTGTTTCACTGTAAGGTTCATGGAGGCCCTTGCGGGGGCCTCGGGGGTGGGGCCGGTGGTGTGGGGGTGCTCCTGGGGGCCCGTGCCGGTGGGGCGAGGGCGAGGACGAGCGGTACCCGTTGGGGACCCTCCGTGTGAGGGGGGGAGGGCGGCAGGTCCTAGGGGAGCGGGGGTGAGACAGGCTCTGCTCGTAGGCCGGGGGCTCGTAGTCGTAGAAGTCTCCCTCCACACTGTCCCCCGGTGGGGGCCCGCTCCAGCGACCTCGCTGAGGCGAGCGCGGAGACCCGTGGTGGGGGGAGGTGTGGTGGGGGGAGGTGTGGCGGGAGGAGGAGCGGTGGGGGGAGTCGTGGCGGGAGGCGGGCCGGTGGTACGGCCGCTCCATGTCGGGGGGAGAAAAGTGTCGGGGGGAGGGGGAACGCAGGCGGCCGGGGGGGTAAGGCTTCCTCAGCGCGGGGGAGTATGTGACGTGAGGCCGCGGCACGGCGGGCGTGGGCGGCAGCTGGCGCCGGCCTCTGCGCGGCGTGCTGGTCCCAGACGTTGACGGGACGGGGCTGCCACTCACGGAGCTACTGCCCTAAAACACAAACAACAACATCAAACAGCACCACGGCAACCACATGGCAACGGCACGGCAACCACATGGCTACGGCACGGCAACCACATGGCAACGGCACAGAAACCACATGGCAACGGCACAACAACCACATGGCAACGGCACGGCAACCACATGGCAACGGCACGGCAACCACATGGCAACGGCACAACAACCACATGGCAACGGCACGGCAACCACATGGCAACGGCACAACAACCACATGGCTACGGCACGGCAACCACATGGCAACGGCACAGAAACCACATGGCAACGGCACAACAACCACATGGCAACGGCACGGCAACCACATGGCAACGGCACGGCAACCACATGGCAACGGCACAACAACCACATGGCAACGGCACAACAACCACATGGCAACGGCACAACAACCACATGGCAACGGCACGGCAACCACATGGCAACGGCACGGCAACCACATGGCAACGGCACAACAACCACATGGCAACGGCACAACAACCACATGGTAACGGCACAACAACCACATGGTAACGGCACAACAACCACATGGCAACGGCACAGCAACCACATGGTAACGGCACAACAACCACATGGTAACGGCACAACAACCACATGGCAACGGCACAGCAACCACATGGCTACGGCACAGCAACCACATGGCAACGGCACGGCAACCACATGGCTACGGCACAGCAACCACATGGCAACGGCACGGCAACCACATGGCAACGGCACAGCAACCACATGGCAACGGCATGGCAAAACCACATGGCAACGGCACAACAACCACATGGCAACGGCACGGCAACCACATGGCAACGGCACGGCAACCACATGGCAACGGCACAACAACCACATGGCAACGGCACAGTAACCACATGGCAACGGCACGGCAACCACATGGTAACGGCACAGTAACCACATGGTAACGGCACAGTAACCACATGGCAACGGCACAGTAACCACATGGCAACGGCACGGCAACCACATGGCAACGGCACAACAACCACATGGCAACGGCACAGTAACCACATGGCAACGGCACGGCAACCACATGGCAACGGCACAACAACCACATGGCAACGGCACAACAACCACATGGCAACGGCACAACAACCACATGGCAACGGCACGGCAACCACATGGCAACGGCACGGCAACCACATGGCAACGGCACAACAACCACATGGCAACGGCACAACAACCACATGGTAACGGCACAACAACCACATGGCAACGGCACAACAACCACATGGCAACGGCACAACAACCACATGGTAACGGCACAACAACCACATGGTAACGGCACAACAACCACATGGCAACGGCACAGCAACCACATGGCTACGGCACAGCAACCACATGGCAACGGCACGGCAACCACATGGCTACGGCACAGCAACCACATGGCAACGGCACGGCAACCACATGGCAACGGCACAGCAACCACATGGCAACGGCACGGCAACCACATGGCAACGGCACAACAACCACATGGCAACGGCACGGCAACCACATGGCAACGGCACGGCAACCACATGGCAACGGCACAACAACCACATGGCAACGGCACAGTAACCACATGGCAACGGCACGGCAACCACATGGTAACGGCACAGTAACCACATGGTAACGGCACAGTAACCACATGGCAACGGCACAGTAACCACATGGCAACGGCACAGCAACCACATGGCAACGGCACAACAACCACATGGCAACGGCACAGTAACCACATGGCAACGGCACGGCAACCACATGGCAACGGCACAGCAACCACATGGCAACGGCACGGCAACCACATGGCAACGGCACAACAACCACATGGCAACGGCACGGCAACCACATGGCAACGGCACGGCAACCACATGGCAACGGCACAGTAACCACATGGCAACGGCACAGTAACCACATGGTAACGGCACAGTAACCACATGGTAACGGCACAGTAACCACATGGTAACGGCACAGTAACCACATGGTAACGGCACACTAACCACATGGTAACGGCACAGTAACCACATGGTAACGGCACAGTAACCACATCAGTAACCACATGGTAACGGCACACTAACCACATGGTAACGGCACAGTAACCACATGGTAACGGCACAGTAACCACATCAGTAACCACATGGTAACGGCACAGTAACCACATGGTAACGGCACAGTAACCACATGGTAACGGCACAGTAACCACATCAGTAACCACATGGTAACGGCACAGTAACCACATGGTAACGGCACAGTAACCACATCAGTAACCACATGGTAACGGCACAGTAACCACATGGTAACGGCACAGTAACCACATCAGTAACCACATGGTAACGGCACAGTAACCACATGGTAACGGCACAGTAACCACATGGTAACGGCACAGTAACCACATCAGTAACCACATGGTAACGGCACAGTAACCACACGGTAACGGCACAGTAACCACATGGTAACGGCACAGTAACCACACGGTAACAGCACAGTAACCACATCAGTAACCACATGGTAACGGCACAGTAACCACATCAGTAACCACATGGTAACGGCACAGTAACCACACGGTAACGGCACAGTAACCACATGGTAACGGCACAGTAACCACATGGTAACGGCACAGTAACCACATGGTAACGGCACAGTAACCACATGGTAACGGCACAGTAACCACACGGTAACGGCACAGTAACCACATGGTAACGGCACATGGTCCCTGGGACATCAATCGGTGTGGCATGGACAGATGTCATGGATCAGTGGTTCTTAACCTTGGAGGACGTACGAACCCCAGTTTCATAAACGCATTCACCGAGCACCTCTTTTGGGAAATATAACATTTCCAAATCCAAGACAAAGATATGTTTTTTAATGGTGCACAAAGAGAGCATGAACATCAGTGTGTTTCTGCTGCTGCCTTTGGGAGACCAGCTGAGACCTGCTGAGACCAGCTGAGACCAGCTGAGACCTGCTGAGACCTGCTGAGACCAGCTGAGACCAGCTGAGACCTGAGACCAGCTGAGACCTGCTGAGACCTGCTGAGACCAGCTGCTGAGACCAGCTGAGACCAGCTGAGACCAGCTGAGACCTGCTGAGACCAGCTGAGACCTGAGCTGAGAGCTGAGACCAGCTGAGACCTGCTGAGACCAGCTGAGACCTGCTGAGACCAGCTGAGACCTGCTGAGACCAGCTGAGACCTGCTGAGACCAGCTGAGACCTGCTGAGACCTGCTGAGACCAGCTGAGACCAGCTGAGACCTGCTGAGACCAGCTGAGACCTGCTGAGACCAGCTGAGACCTGCTGAGACCAGCTGAGACCAGCTGAGACCTGCTGAGACCTGCTGAGACCAGCTGAGACCTGCTGAGACCAGCTGAGACCAGCTGAGACCAGCTGAGACCTGCTGAGACCAGCTGAGACCAGCTGAGACCAGCTGAGACCTGCTGAGACCAGCTGAGACCTGCTGAGACCTGCTGAGACTTCACTTTGTGCCACTCTCATGTCATTTTCACAGCAAAGTCTGTTCCTTTTTTTAGTTTTTATGTCCAGCATCCTCAAAAAGAACGGCTCGCAAAGATATGTTGTAACAAATGGATATAAAAATCCAGGGCTTTCTTAGCAATAACTGGATACTTCTTACTTGTCCACTTGTTGACAGCGTTGTTGTTCTGAAGAGTTGCAGTTGAACCTGGCTCTGCTGAACGTCTTTGACATTCATCACTGACATGTCTCAACAGCAAACCTAACGTATGACTCTGTTGTAAGACTTAGACTCCTCTCAGTGCTTGGCAGTTGTTGCTTCAGTTCCGTGGATACAGACAGACATGTATCTCCAATGCCAGACACATCTTTGATCTTACTTAAGCAGTCGTCCAGAAGGGCCAAGTTTGCAAAGTTATTGTTCTCTGTTCATCGTTTCCACAACGGTAGCTTTTTTTGAAAAGCCTTCAAGTGTTCTTCCACTTCTCTGATATTGACTCCAGCACGCTGCATGTGTGGATTGAGATGATTGAGAGCGGTGAATATATCAGCCATGCACGCTAACATGAGAATGACCTCAGGATTATTGAAGCAATCTGCATGACAGTTACAAAAACAGGGCTGATTCCACACGGCCCCCGGAATAACCCCCGAACATTAGAATGGTACAGAAGTACCTCTAAGTCAGAGCCCATGTCTTTCCTCAGAGCACTACCTCAGACCTACAGGTCCTTCTAACAGAATTAGCATTATGTGATAAAGTTCATTATTTTCTGAAATTACACATTAGACTTTCACATATTTTAGAGTCATTACACACAACTGAAGTAGTTCAAGCCATTGTTGTTTTAATATTGATGACTTTGGCAAAAAAAGTAATTAAAAACCAAATATCCCTATCTCAGAAAAGGTACTCTAAAGGAGCCATTATGATTAAGACCAGACTGTGGTCCAGAAGGCCATCATGGATAAGACCAGACTGTGGTCCAGAAGGCCATCATGGATAAGACCGGACTGTGGTCCAGAAGGCCATCATGGATAAGACCAGACTGTGGTCCAGAAGGCCATCATGGATAAGACCAGACTGTGGTCCAGAAGGCCATCATGGATAAGACCAGACTGTGGTCCAGAAGGCCATCATGGATAAGACCGGACTGTGGTCCAGAAGGCCATCATGGATAAGACCGGACTGTGGTCCAGAAGGCCATCATGGATAAGACCGGACTGTGGTCCAGAAGGCCATCATGGATAAGACCGGACTGTGGTCCAGAAGGCCATCATGGATAAGACCAGACTGTGGTCCAGAAGGCCATCATGGATAAGACCAGACTGTGGTCCAGAAGGCCATCATGGATAAGACCAGACTGTGGTCCAGAAGGCCATCATGGATAAGACCAGACTGTGGTCCAGAAGGCCATCATGGATAAGACCAGACTGTGGTCCAGAAGGCCATCATGGATAAGACCAGACTGTGGTCCAGAAGGCCATCATGGATAAGACCAGACTGTGGTCCAGAAGGCCATCATGGATAAGACCGGACTGTGGTCCAGAAGGCCATCATGGATAAGACCAGACTGTGGTCCAGAAGGCCATCATGAATAAGACCAGACTGTGGTCCAGAAGGCCATCATGAATAAGACCAGACTGTGGTCCAGAAGGCCATCATGAATAAGACCAGACTGTGGTCCAGAAGGCCATCATGCATAAGACCAGACTGTGGTCCAGAAGGCCATCATGGATAAGACCAGACTGTGGTCCAGAAGGCCATCATGGATAAGACCAGACTGTGGTCCAGAAGGCCATCATGGATAAGACCAGACTGTGGTCCAGAAGGCCATCATGGATAAGACCAGACTGTGGTCCAGAAGGCCATCATGGATAAGACCAGACTGTGGTCCAGAAGGCCATCATGGATAAGACCGGACTGTGGTCCAGAAGGCCATCATGGATAAGACCAGACTGTGGTCCAGAAGGCCATCATGGATAAGACCAGACTGTGGTCCAGAAGGCCATCATGGATAAGACCAGACTGTGGTCCAGAAGGCCATCATGGATAAGACCAGACTGTGGTCCAGAAGGCCATCATGGATAAGACCAGACTGTGGTCCAGAAGGCCATCATGGATAAGACCAGACTGTGGTCCAGAAGGCCATCATGGATAAGACCAGACTGTGGTCCAGAAGGCCATCATGGATAAGACCAGACTGTGGTCCAGAAGGCCATCATGGATAAGACCAGACTGTGGTCCAGAAGGCCATCATGGATAAGACCGGACTGTGGTCCAGAAGGCCATCATGGATAAGACCAGACTGTGGTCCAGAAGGCCATCATGGATAAGACCAGACTGTGGTCCAGAAGGCCATCATGGATAAGACCAGACTGTGGTCCAGAAGGCCATCATGGATAAGACCAGACTGTGGTCCAGAAGGCCATCATGGATAAAGACCAGACTGTGGTCCAGAAGGCCATCATGAATAAGACCAGACTGTGGTCCAGAAGGCCATCATGGATAAGACCAGACTGTGGTCCAGAAGGCCATCATGGATAAGACCAGACTGTGGTCCAGAAGGCCATCATGGATAAGACCAGACTGTGGTCCAGAAGGCCATCATGGATAAGACCAGACTGTGGTCCAGAAGGCCATCATGGATAAGACCAGACTGTGGTCCAGAAGGCCATCATGGATAAGACCAGACTGTGGTCCAGAAGGCCATCATGGATAAGACCAGACTGTGGTCCAGAAGGCCATCATGGATAAGACCGGACTGTGGTCCAGAAGGCCATCATGGATAAGACCGGACTGTGGTCCAGAAGGCCATCATGGATAAGACCGGACTGTGGTCCAGAAGGCCATCATGGATAAGACCAGACTGTGGTCCAGAAGGCCATCATGGATAAGACCAGACTGTGGTCCAGAAGGCCATCATGGATAAGACCAGACTGTGGTCCAGAAGGCCATCATGGATAAAGACCAGACTGTGGTCCAGAAGGCCATCATGGATAAGACCAGACTGTGGTCCAGAAGGCCATCATGGATAAGACCAGACTGTGGTCCAGAAGGCCATCATGGATAAGACCAGACTGTGGTCCAGAAGGCCATCATGGATAAGACCAGACTGTGGTCCAGAAGGCCATCATGGATAAGACCGGACTGTGGTCCAGAAGGCCATCATGGATAAGACCAGACTGTGGAAGCATCCTGGGGCTCCATAACACGGCCTTCTTTTGGGAACAACAACATGTCTTTACTTCAGCCTGTGTTTCACCTGTGTTTCACCTGTGTTTTCACCTGTGTTTCACCTGTGTTTCACCTGTGTTTCACCTGTGTTTCACCTGTGTTTCACCTGTGTTTCACCTGTGTTTCACCTGTGTTTCACCTGTGTTTCACCTGTGTTTCACCTGTGGGGTGTGGCTTTCCGTGCTTGGCGATGCTTCGTACGATGCTGTGAGGACTGGTTTTTCTAACGGCTACAAATCCAAGAGCAGAGAGTGCCCTTTCCAGAGTGCCCTCTCCAGAGTGCCCTTTCCAGAGTGCCCTCTCCAGAGTGCCCTTTCCAGAGTGCCCTTTCCAGAGTGCCCTTTCCAGAGTGCCCTTTCCAGAGTGCCCTCTCCAGAGTGCCCTTTCCAGAGTGCCCTCTCCAGAGTGCCCTCTCCAGAGTGCCCTCTCCAGAGTGCCCTTTCCAGAGTGCCCTTTCCAGAGTGCCCTTTCCAGAGTGCCCTGTCCAGAGTGCCCTCTCCAGAGTGCCCTTTCCAGAGTGCCCTCTCCAGAGTGCCCTTTCCAGAGTGCCCTTTCCAGAGTGCCCTTTCCAGAGTGCCCTTTCCAGAGTGCCCTCTCCAGAGTGCCCTTTCCAGAGTGCCCTCTCCAGAGTGCCCTCTCCAGAGTGCCCTCTCCAGAGTGCCCTCTCCAGAGTGCCCTTTCCAGAGTGCCCTCTCCAGAGTGCCCTTTCCAGAGTGCCCTTTCCAGAGTGCCCTCTCCAGAGTGCCCTCTCCAGAGTGCCCTTTCCAGAGTGCCCTTTCCAGAGTGCCCTTTCCAGAGTGCCCTTTCCAGAGTGCCCTTTCCAGAGTGCCCTTTCCAGAGTGCCCTTTCCAGAGTGCCCTTTCCAGAGTGCCCTTTCCAGAGTGCCCTTTCCAGAGTGCCTGCTCTTAGCATTCTCATCTGCAGCCAGTGATGGTCAATCAGGGCGCGTCGTCACAAATGTATTCATTTTCCCGGGTATGTCCGGACCTCTGCAACGGAAGCTCTGCGAACCCCTGAGACCGGCTCAGCGAACCCCTGAGACCGAACCCCTGAGACCGAACCCCTGAGACTGCGAACCCCTGAGACCGAACCCCTGAGACCGGCTCAGCGAACCCCTGAGACCGAACCCCTGAGACCGGCTCACTGAACCCCTGAGACCGAACCCCTGAGACCGGCTCAGCGAACCCCTGAGACCGAACCCCTGAGACCGAACCCCTGAGACCGGCTCAGCGAACCCCTGAGACCGAACCCCTGAGACCGAACCCCTGAGACCGAACCCCTGAGACCGAACCCCTGAGACCGAACCCCTGAGACCGAACCCCTGAGACCGAACCCCTGAGACCGAACCCCTGAGACCGAACCCCTGAGACCGAACCCCTGAGACCGAACCCCTAAGACCGAACCCCTGAGACCGGCTCAGCGAACCCCTGAGACCGGCTCAGCGAACCCATGAGACCGGCTCAGCGAACCCCTGAGACCGAACCCCTGAGACCGAACCCCTGAGACCGAACCCCTGAGACCGAACCCCTGAGACCGGCTCAGCGAACCCCTGAGACCGAACCCCTGAGACCGGCTCAGCGAACCCCTGAGACCGAACCCCTGAGACCGAACCCCTGAGACCGAACCCCTGAGACCGAACCCCTGAGACCGAACCCCTGAGACCGAACCCCTGAGACCGAACCCCTGAGACCGAACCCCTGAGACCGAACCCCTGTGGTTTGATTGAACCCAGGTTAAGAACCACTGACATAGATGTTAAAGGGCTCTGGTCCCACCTGTCTGTGGCCCCTGCTGTCGGGGCCCTCGCTCGGGGACCGGGACCAGTGGCGCTCTGGGGGGTGTCTGTAGTCGTGGTAACGGTCTTTGTCGAAGGAGCCGTGGTGGTGGTGGTGGTGGTGGTGGTGACGGCGGTCCTTGGTGCGGCCGCGGTCTCTCTCTCGCTCTTTGGGAGGCAGCTCTCCAGACTGAGTCGTAGTGCTCAGGTCTGTGCCCAGGCCTGGGAAGACAATCAGCCAGTTCAATCCATACACACAAGGGAGGCCAGGGGGGGAGAGGGGAGAGGGGGAGAGGGGGGAGAGGGGGGAGAGGGGGAGGAGGGGAGGGAGGAGAGAGGGAGGGAGGGAGAGAGGGAGAGAGGGAGAGAGAGAGAGAGGGTAGACAGTCGTAGTGCTCAGGTCTGTGCCCAGGCCTGGGAAGACAATCAGCCAGTTCAATCCATACACACAAGGGAGGCCAGGGGGGGAGAGGGGGAGAGAGGGAGAGGGGGAGGAGAGGGAGGAGAGAGAGGGAGGGAGGGAGGGAGAGAGGGAGGAGAGAGGGAGAGAGGGAGGGAGGAGAGAGGGGAGGGAGAGAGAGAGGGAGGAGAGGTCTGTGCCCAGGCCTGGGAAGACAATCAGCCAGTTCAATCCATACACACAAGGGAGACCAGGGGGGAGAGGGGGAGAGAGGGAGAGGGGAGAGAGGGAGAGGGGGGGGAGAGAGGAGAGAGGGAGAGAGGGAGAGAGGGAGGGAGGGAGGGAGAGAGAGGAGAGAGGGAGAGAGGGAGAGGGGGAGGGAGGGAGGGAGGAGAGAGAGAGAGAGGGAGGGAGGAGAGAGGGATGGAGGAGAGAGGGAGGGAGGAGAGAGGGAGTAGACAGAGAGAGAGGGAGGGAGGAGAGAGGGAGAGGAGAGAGAGGGAGAGTAGACAGGGAGAGAGGGAGGGAGGAGAGAGGGAGGGAGGAGAGAGGGAGGGAGGAGAGAGGGAGGGAGGACAGAGGGAGGGAGGAGAGAGGGAGAGAGGGAGGGAGGATTGAGAGAGAGTAGACAGGGAGAGAGGGAGGGAGAGAGGGAGGGAGGAGAGAGAGAGTAGACAGGGAGTGAGAGGGAGGGAGGAGAGAGGGAGAGAGGGAGAGGAGAGAGGGAGGGAGGAGAGAGGGAGGGAGAGGAGAGAGAGGGAGGGAGGAGAGATGGAGAGAGGGAGGGAGGAGAGAGGGATGGAGGAGAGAGGGAGAGAGGACAGAGGGAGGGAGGAGAGAGAGGGAGAGGGAGAGGAGAGAGAGGGAGGAGAGATGAGAGAGGGAGGGAGGAGAGAGAGAGAGGGAGAGGGGAGAGAGAGAGGGAGAGGGAGGGAGGAGAGAGGGAGGGAGGAGAAAAGAGAGAGGGAGGGAGGCGAGAGAGGGAGAGGAACGAGAGGGAAAGAGGGAGAGGAGACGGGGAGAGAGAGAGGAGAGATGGAGGAGAGAGACAATATGAGAGAAGAGAGAATGAAGGGAGAGAAAGAGAGAGAGTGAGGAGAGAGCACCTGTGTCCACGTCGGTGTATCTGGTGAGTGACCTCTGGCTGGCTTGATGGTTGCGTTCACGGTGTCTCCTCCCTCCTCCTCCGCGGTGCGCCTCCTCAGACACCTCCCTCTCCAGAGCGTAGTCCTCCAGCCTCACGCTCCTCCCTGAGCGTCCGTGGACCAGGGAGGAGGAGGAGCGACGCATGGGGCTGGAGACCGGGACCTGCTGTGAGGTCACACACTGTATGGGTGGGGCTAACACGCTAGCTCACTGCTAACACGCTAGCTCACTGCTAACACGCTAGCTCACTGCTAACACGCTAGCTCACTGCTAACACGCTAGCTCACTGCTAACACACTAGCTCACTGCTAACACGCTAGCTCACTGCTAACACGCTAGCTCACTGCTAACACGCTAGCTCACTGCTAACACGCAAGCTCAATGCTAACACGCTAGCTCACTGCTAACACGCTAGCTCACTGCTAACACGCTAGCTCACTGCTAACACGCTAGCTCACTGCTAACACGCTAGCTCACTGCTAACACGCTAGCTCAATGCTAAAAGGCTAGTACAATGCTAATCCTCGAGCTCAATGAGGCCCATGGGGAAGTGCTCGTGGTGAAGTTTGGCTCCTATTGACTTCCATGTCAAAGTAAACTTTAGCTCCATAACCATTTGTGTCACACTCACCATTTTGGGCTTAAAGGGAGAGACCAGAGAAAGAGAGAGACCATGGAGAGACCAGAGAAAGAGAGAGACCATGGAGAGACCAGAGAGACCAGAGAGAGAGAAGAGAGTGACCAGAGAGAGACCAGAGAGAGAGAAGAGAGTGACCAGAGAGAGACCAGAGAGAGACCAGAGAAAGAGAGAGACCATGGAGAGACCAGAGAGACCAGAGAGAGACCAGAGAGAGACCAGAGAAAGAGAGAGACCATGGAGAGACCAGAGAGAGAGAAGAGAGTGACCAGAGAGAGAGACCAGATAGAGAGAAGAGAGAGAGACCAGAGAGAGACCAGAGAGAGAGAGAGAGAGAGAGACCAGAGAGAGAGACCAGAGAGAGACCAGAGAGAGAGACCAGAGAGAGACCAGAGAGAGAGACCAGAGAGAGACCAGAGAAAGAGAGAGACCATGGAGAGACCAGAGAGAGAGAAGAGAGAGACCAGAGAGAGAGACCAGAGAGAGAGAAGAGAGTGACCGGAAAGACCAGAGAGAGAGACCAGAGAAAGAGAGAGACCATGGAGAGACCAGAGAGAGAGAAGAGAGAGACCAGAGAGAGGGACCAGAGAGAGACCAGAGAGAGACCAGAGAGAGACCAGAGAGAGACCAGAGAGAGAGACCAGAGAGAGACCAGAGAGAGAGACCAGAGAGAGGGACCAGAGAGAGAGACCAGAGAGAGACCAGAGAGAGGGACCAGAGAGAGACCAGAGAGAGACCAGAGAGAGACCAGAGAGAGGGACCAGAGAGAGACCAGAGAGAGACCAGAGAGAGACCAGAGAGAGACCAGAGAGAGACCAGAGAGAGGGACCAGAGAGAGACCAGAGAGAGGGACCAGAGAGAGAGACCAGAGAGAGACCAGAGAGAGACCAGAGAGAGAGCAGAGAGAGACCAGAGAGAGACCAGAGAGAGGGACCAGAGAGAGAGACCAGAGAGAGGGACCAGAGAGAGACCAGAGAGAGACCAGAGAGAGGGACCAGAGAGAGAGACCAGAGAGAGGGACCAGAGAGAGAGACCAGAGAGAGAGACCAGAGAGAGACCAGAGAGAGACCAGAGAGAGACCAGAGAGAGACCAGAGAGAGGGACCAGAGAGAGAGACCAGAGAGAGGGACCAGAGAGAGACCAGAGAGAGGGACCAGAGAGAGACCAGAGAGAGACCAGAGAGAGACCAGAGAGAGACCAGAGAGAGACCAGAGAGAGGGACCAGAGAGAGACCAGAGAGAGACCAGAGAGAGAGACCAGAGAGAGACCTCCTGTAGCAGAATGTGTAGCTGATGTTATCACATATGGTTCTGAGAGTCAGAGTTGAGCTCATGCTGCTTCACAGCTGCAGACACCGAGCTCCACCAGCAGGGGGCACCACCACCATGCAACATGCAGACCCTAAAGCCTAGCGTACATCGACAGAGAAACTGAGGACAACTAGTTGCAAGGCGGCTTTTGGCGACTGAGAGGAGATGATCAGTTGAAGTCGGTCGATGTGCGCGCTCTTACAACTGGAGATGATCAGTCGGTCTCCAGTTCCAGTCAGTTGCCCGTGTTCTACTTTTCGGCAACTAGTTGTCCTCAGTTGCTCCGATGTGCGCGCTCCATGCGCCGCTCCGACAACGTGTGTGTATTGCGTGTGTTGCGAGCCCGCAACAGTTTATGTCAGAAACACACTGTAGTTGAGGCCAGTTGCTGTCGATGTACACGCTGTTATTCCCGAGACTGGTCTGATGCAGGAGTTGCCCGTTTTCGTCAGATTGTCGATGTGTGCGGGGCAGCAACTCAGAGGCGACGGATATAATCAGTTGCCAGTCCGATGTACGCTAAGCTTAACACCACATGCACCAGAGAGAGACTAGAGAGAGACCAGAGAGAGACCAGAGAGAGACCAGAGAGAGACCAGAGAGACCAGAGAGACCAGAGAGAGACCAGAGAGAGACCAGAGAGAGACCAGAGAGAGACCAGAGAGACCAGAGAGACCAGAGAGAGACCAGAGAGAGACCAGAGAGAGATCAGAGAGAGACCAGAGAGAGACTAGAGAGAGACTAGAGAGAGACCAGAGAGAGACCAGAGAGAGACTAGAGAGAGACCAGAGAGAGACTAGAGAGAGACTAGAGAGAGACCAGAGAGAGACCAGAGAGAGACCAGAGAGAGACCAGAGAGAGACCAGAGAGAGACCAGAGAGAGACCAGAGAGAGACCAGAGAGAGACCAGGGAGAGACCAGAGAGAGACCAGAGAGAGACCAGAGAGAGACCAGAGAGAGACCAGAGAGAGACCAGAGAGAGACCAGAGAGAGACCAGAGAGAGACCAGAGAGAGACCAGAGAGACCAGAGAGAGACCAGAGAGAGACCAGAGAGAGACCAGAGAGAGACCAGTGAGAGACCAGAGAGAGACCAGAGAGACCAGAGAGAGACCAGAGAGAGATCAGAGAGAGACCAGAGAGAGACTAGAGAGAGACTAGAGAGAGACCAGAGAGAGACCAGAGAGAGACCAGAGAGAGATCAGAGAGAGACCAGAGAGAGACTAGAGAGAGACTAGAGAGAGACCATAGAGAGACCAGAGAGAGACCAGAGAGAGACCAGAGAGACCAGAGAGACCAGAGAGAGACCAGAGAGAGACCAGAGAGAGACCAGAGAGAGACCAGTGAGAGACCAGAGAGAGACCAGAGAGACCAGAGAGAGACCAGAGAGAGATCAGAGAGAGACCAGAGAGAGACTAGAGAGAGACTAGAGAGAGACCAGAGAGAGACCAGAGAGAGACCAGAGAGAGATCAGAGAGAGACCAGAGAGAGACCAGAGAGAGACTAGAGAGAGACCAGAGAGAGACCAGAGAGAGACCAGAGAGAGACCAGAGAGAGACCAGAGAGAGACCAGAGAGAGACCAGAGAGAGACCAGGGAGAGACCAGAGAGAGAGACCAGAGAGAGACCAGAGAGAGACCAGAGAGAGACCAGAGAGAGACCAGAGAGAGACCAGAGAGAGACCAGAGAGAGACCAGAGAGAGACCAGAGAGAGACCAGAGAGAGACCAGAGAGAGACCAGAGAGAGACCAGTGAGAGACCAGAGAGAGACCAGAGAGACCAGAGAGAGACCAGAGAGAGATCAGAGAGAGACCAGAGAGAGACTAGAGAGAGACTAGAGAGAGACCAGAGAGAGACCAGAGAGAGACCAGAGAGAGATCAGAGAGAGACTAGAGAGAGACTAGAGAGAGACTAGAGAGAGACCAGAGAGAGACCAGAGAGAGACCAGAGAGAGACCAGAGAGAGACCAGAGAGAGACCAGAGAGAGACCAGAGAGAGACCAGAGAGAGACCAGAGAGAGACCAGAGAGAGACCAGAGAGAGACCAGAGAGAGACCAGAGAGAGACCAGAGAGAGACCAGAGAGAGACCAGTGAGAGACCAGAGAGAGACCAGAGAGACCAGAGAGAGACCAGAGAGAGACCAGAGAGAGACCAGAGAGAGACCAGAGAGAGACTAAAGAGAGACTAGAGAGAGACCAGAGAGAGACCAGAGAGAGACCAGAGAGAGACCAGAGAGAGACCAGAGAGAGACCAGAGAGAGACCAGAGAGAGACCAGAGAGAGATCAGAGAGAGACCAGAGAGAGACTAGAGAGAGACTAGAGAGAGACCAGAGAGAGACCAGAGAGAGACCAGAGAGAGACCAGAGAGAGACCAGAGAGAGACCAGAGAGAGAGACCAGAGAGAGACCAGGGAGAGACCAGAGAGAGACCAGAGAGAGACCAGAGAGAGACCAGAGAGAGACCAGAGAGAGACCAGAGAGAGACCAGAGAGAGACCAGAGAGAGACCAGAGAGAGACCAGAGAGAGACTAGAGAGGGACTAGAGAGAGACTAGAGAGAGACCAGAGAGAGACTAGAGAGAGACCAGAGAGAGACCAGAGAGAGACCAGAGAGAGACCAGAGAGAGACCAGAGAGAGACTAGAGAGAGACCAGAGAGAGAGACCAGAGAAAGACCAGAGAGAGAGACTAGAGAGAGACCAGAGAGAGACCAGAGAGGGACTAGAGAGAGACCAGAGAGAGAGACCAGAGAGAGACCAGAGAGAGAGACCAGAGAGAGACCAGAGAGAGAGACCAGAGAGAGACCAGAGAGAGACCAGAGAGAGACCAGAGAGAGACCAGAGAGAGACCAGAGAGAGACTAGAGAGGGACTAGAGAGAGACTAGAGAGAGACCAGAGAGAGACTAGAGAGAGACCAGAGAGAGACCAGAGAGACCAGAGAGAGACCAGAGAGAGACCAGAGAGAGAGACCAGAGAGAGACCAGAGAGAGACCAGAGAGAGACTAGAGAGAGACCAGAGAGAGAGAGACCAGAGAAAGACCAGAGAGAGAGACTAGAGAGAGACCAGAGAGAGACCAGAGAGGGACTAGAGAGAGACCAGAGAGAGAGACCAGAGAGAGACCAGAGAGAGAGACCAGAGAGAGACCAGAGAGAGAGACCAGAGAGAGACCAGAGAGAGACCAGAGAGAGACCAGAGAGAGACCAGAGAGAGACCAGAGAGAGACTAGAGAGGGACTAGAGAGAGACTAGAGAGAGACCAGAGAGAGACTAGAGAGAGAGACCAGAGAGAGACCAGAGAGACCAGAGAGAGACCAGAGAGAGACCAGGGAGAGACCAGAGAGAGACCAGAGAGAGACCAGAGAGAGACCAGAGAGAGACCAGAGAGAGACCAGAGAGAGACCAGAGAGAGACCAGAGAGAGACCAGAGAGAGACCAGAGAGACCAGAGAGAGACCAGAGAGAGACCAGAGAGAGACCAGAGAGAGACCAGTGAGAGACCAGAGAGAGACCAGAGAGACCAGAGAGAGACCAGAGAGAGATCAGAGAGAGACCAGAGAGAGACTAGAGAGAGACTAGAGAGAGACCAGAGAGAGACCAGAGAGAGACCAGAGAGAGATCAGAGAGAGACCAGAGAGAGACTAGAGAGAGACTAGAGAGAGACCAGAGAGAGACCAGAGAGAGACCAGAGAGAGACCAGAGAGACCAGAGAGACCAGAGAGAGACCAGAGAGAGACCAGAGAGAGACCAGAGAGAGACCAGTGAGAGACCAGAGAGAGACCAGAGAGACCAGAGAGAGACCAGAGAGAGATCAGAGAGAGACCAGAGAGAGACTAGAGAGAGACTAGAGAGAGACCAGAGAGAGACCAGAGAGAGACCAGAGAGAGATCAGAGAGAGACCAGAGAGAGACTAGAGAGAGACTAGAGAGAGACCAGAGAGAGACCAGAGAGAGACCAGAGAGAGACCAGAGAGAGACCAGAGAGAGACCAGAGAGAGACCAGAGAGAGACCAGAGAGAGACCAGAGAGAGACCAGAGAGAGACCAGAGAGAGACCAGAGAGAGACCAGAGAGAGACCAGAGAGAGACCAGAGAGAGACCAGAGAGAGAGAGAGACCAGAGAGAGACCAGAGAGAGACCAGTGAGAGACCAGAGAGAGAGAGAGACCAGAGAGAGACCAGAGAGAGAGAGAGAGACCAGTGAGAGACCAGAGAGAGACCAGAGAGACCAGAGAGAGACTAGAGAGAGACCAGAGAGAGAGATCAGAGAGAGACCAGAGAGACCAGAGAGAGACTAGAGAGAGACAGAGAGAGACCAGAGAGAGACCAGAGAGACCAGAGAGAGACCCAGAGAGAGAGACCAGAGAGAGACTAGA
>OZ035825.1:51439155-51559155 GCA_964034765.1 Knipowitschia caucasica
GAGAGGACCACCATAGACTGCACATGGTCCACAAGACCATGTGGATCAGACCATGTGGATCAGACCATGTGGATCAGACCATGTGGATCAGACCATGTGGACCAAAAATGACATGTTGTGAAAACTAGTAGAAGCAACTGAGACATGGGTTATAATTACAGAGTTCTATTATTGTGGTTTTAAAGTTACGTACCTCAGCTTTAATCACCTCGTTCCAACCTTGTCCCTCATCAAAAAGCTCCAAACCAGAAAAAGTTGAGCCAAAACACTTTTTAAAACTCTCTTGTTTGTGTTTGGGACATGAGTGGTCTCCATGACGACGTGACCCTGAGCTAAACGCTGTAATTATAGCGCCGTGCGGTGGGTGGGAGGTGAAGAGCGCGGAGACCATCACTCCGGAACAATGTGGATAATTACAACACGACACCAGCAACGGTTTATACACAGTCAGGACTGAGTCTTCCACTGACGAGGATCTGCTTTTTCCTACTGAATCTCTCTCTGGTCTCTCTCTCTCATCGGTCTCGTTCTGGTCTTTGGTTTCTCTCTAGTTTGTCTCTTTCTGGTCTGCCTCTCTATGATCTCTCTCTGGTCTCTCTCTCTCCTGTCTCTTTCTGGTCTTAGGTCTCTCTCCTGTCTCTTTCTGGTCTTTGGGCTCTCTCCTATCTCTTTCTGGTCTTTGGGCTCTCTCCTATCT
Organism: Knipowitschia caucasica; assembly: GCA_964034765.1. Classification (NCBI taxonomy): domain Eukaryota; kingdom Metazoa; phylum Chordata; class Actinopteri; order Gobiiformes; family Gobiidae; genus Knipowitschia; species Knipowitschia caucasica. The sequence goes on from OZ035825.1 coordinate 51,439,853, forward strand.
CTTTCTGGTCTCTGGTCTCTCTCTTCCGTCTCTTTCTGGTCTTTGGTCTCTCTCTCCTGTCTCTTTCTGGTCTTAGGTCTCTCCTGTCTCTTTCTGGTCTTAGGTCTCTCTCTTCTGTCTCTTTCTGGTCTTAGGTCTCTCTCTTCTGTCTCTTTCTGGTCTTTGGTCTCTCTCTCCTGTCTCTTTCTGGTCTTAGGTCTCTCTCTCCTGTCTCTTTCTGGTCTTAGGTCTCTCTCTCCTGTCTCTTTCTGGTCTTAGGTCTCTCTCTCCACCATAGCGTCTGGTTACTATCGACACAGAACACAGCGGTCGATGCGTCTCTGGCCTCGGGGACCATCGTCGACGTCAATAGGTAATTTCTCCAGAGCCGTGAGACCAGAGACCAGAGACCAGGGACTATCGAGCCTCCAGTCCCCAGCCCCTGCTCCGGTCTGGCAGTCTGTGGACGTGTTTGTAACGGTTTATGGTCTGAGTCCACACTTCCACACCTGGTTTTAAAGCTGGGGGACCTGACATTTTGTTTCATAGATCACACATGTAGTTTGCTCGAGCAGAAAGAGTAAGTCAGACCACAACAAGCTGTGTTCATCTCTGTACAAAACATGCTCTCTCTGGTCTCTCTCTGGTCTCTCTCTGGTCTCTCTGGTCTCTCTCTGGTCTCTCTCTGGTCTCTCTCTGGTCTCTCTCTGGTCTCTCTCTCTGTGGTCTCTCTTTCTGGTCTCTGTGGTCTCTCTGTGGTCTCTCTCTGGTCTCTCTCTGGTCTCTCTGGTCTCTCTCTCTGTGTTCTCGCTCTCTGGTCTCTCTCTGGTCTCTCTCTGGTCTCTCTCTGGTCTCTCTTGGGTCGGTGACAGAGACCAACACCAGTGACCGTTTGTGTTTTATTACCGGTACATAGTTCTATTGTTGTTTGGAAGTTACGGACCTCAGCTTTATTTATTTCCACTTCATATGATGTTGTTCTTTCAGCTCCGTCGCGGCGCAGTGACCTCCAGATCCTGGGCTTCTGTCTGCTGCACTGGCTCAGCGGACATCTGCCCTGGACAGGACTGAGACCAGAGCAAGTCCAGGAGGCCAAGACCAGGTACCAGAGAGGACTGAGACCAGAGAGTGGACTGAGACCAGAGAGTGGACTGAGACCAGAGAGTGGACTGAGACCAGTGCGAGGACTGAGACCAGTGCGAGGACTGAGACCAGTGCGAGGACTGAGACCAGTGCGAGGACTGAGACCAGTGCGAGGACTGAGACCAGTGCGAGGACTGAGACCAGTGCGAGGACTGAGACCAGTGCGAGGACTGAGACCAGTGAGAGGACTGAGACCAGTGAGAGGACTGAGACCAGTGAGAGGACTGAGACCAGTGCGAGGACTGAGACCAGTGCGAGGACTGAGACCAGTGCGAGGACTGAGACCAGTGCGAGGACTGAGACCAGTGCGAGGACTGAGACCAGTGAGAGGACTGAGACCAGTGAGAGGACTGAGACCAGTGAGAGGACTGAGACCAGAGAGTGGACTGAGACCAGAGATTGGACTGAGACCAGAGATTGGACTGAGACCAGAGATTGGACTGAGACCAGAGATTGGACTGAGACCAGAGATTGGACTGAGACCAGAGAGTGGACTGAGACCAGAGAGTGGACTGAGACCAGAGAGTGGACTGAGACCAGTGCGAGGACTGAGACCAGTGCGAGGACTGAGACCAGTGCGAGGACTGAGACCAGTGCGAGGACTGAGACCAGTGCGAGGACTGAGACCAGTGCGAGGACTGAGACCAGTGCGAGGACTGAGACCAGTGCGAGGACTGAGACCAGTGCGAGGACTGAGACCAGAGAGTGGACTGAGACCAGAGAGTGGACTGAGACCAGAGAGTGGACTGAGACCAGAGAGTGGACTGAGACCAGAGAGTGGACTGAGACCAGAGAGTGGACTGAGACCAGAGAGTGGACTGAGACCAGAGAGTGGACTGAGACCAGAGAGTGGACTGAGACCAGAGAGTGGACTGAGACCAGAGAGTGGACTGAGACCAGAGAGTGGACTGAGACCAGAGAGTGGACTGAGACCAGAAAGGAACAAGTTTTGGACTGGGACAACAACAGCACAACAAAGTGTCCTATTGTTCAGAGTAAAAATATTTGTTAAAGTTCCATTTGAATGGACCCCAGACCCCAGACCCCAGACCCCAGACCCCAGACCCCGGGGCCTGGACCCTGGGACCAGCTCCAGACCCACACAAACATCCTCTGGTTAAAGCGCTCTCGTGTTTCCTCAGGTTCCTGCAGGCCCTGCCGGAGTCTGTGAAGCAGCTGACCTCAGATCAGCCAGGGACAGGTCTGGACCAAACTGTTACTAAAGTAATATTGATAAAAACTGTTTTATTTAACTTCCTGAACGACGCTGGTGTGAGACTCGTCACATGGTCTTTATCTAAACCTGTGAAAGACACAGAAATGACTTTAATAAATAAAATTCAAATTAAATAAATGTATCTTTTAAAAATATTTTCTTAAAACGTAAAAAAACATAAAAAATAGAATAGTAAATAAAGTCTTCAAAGCAGTGAACGATTCCCCGCCTGGTGAGGTCTGTGGTTCTGAGTCTCCCTCTGTCCCTTTGAGGCTGATCCAGTCTGTTCCCCTGTGTTCGTCCTGTGAGAGTGAGAGCAGCTGCAGTGCCACCTGCTGGAGGAAAACACACTCCTGCAGCTTCAGACTCACTTTCATATCTATGAGCAGGAATAAAATAAAACATATAAGTTATTGTTAAGACTTTGATCCAACAGACAGACCACATCATGCAGATCCCTGTGAGTCACTGTTTGACTCTTTGGGCTGAGAGCTGATTGGCTGAGAGAGGGTGGTCCTCTCTTCTTCGCTTTTCTCTTTGAAAAAACAGATCTAAAGAAAGGACAGAGGCAGAAATAAGGAGAACAAATGATAGAAGCAAACCAGGAACAAGACATGAATTTGATCACATGCTGTAGTTTAATTGGTCGAGGATTTAAAGTTACAAACCCCAGCTTTAAAGTTGTGTGTCTTTTTCTTTTGTTTCTCAGATGAATTGTGCTCCTTCCTCCGACATGTGCGCTCGCTGCAGTATCAGGACAAACCAGACTACGACCTCCTCCGACGGATCCTGCACCGCCCCGGGTCTGGACTGGACTTAGACCTGAGACCCAAACCCGAGTCCAGACCCCAGGAACCAGTGCGAAGACCCAAGGTTTGTGTCTTGTCAATGGTCTTAGCAGAGGAGGATGTAGAGCGCTCTTTCATTTATCGGCTGTGGAGGCTCAGTTTCATGATGCAGATTTGATTAAAAAACACTGGTCTCTCTCTCTCCAAGTCTTTCTCTGGTTTCTCCCTAATCTCGCTCTCTCTTGCCAGTCTCTCTTTGGTCTCTCTCTCCCTCTGGTTGTGTCCAGTATTATATACATGATGCAGAATTGAACCAGTTCTCGTTGATCAGAAAACAGGCAGAGGCCGAGGTGCGCCTGGAGCTGAGGCCGTGGAGGTGGAGGAAGAGGAGAAGAGGATGAAGCCAAAACAGATTGATCCCAAATATCTGCGAGGACCTCCCATCTCCAGCTCACAAGTGCGTCACCTGAATGTAGAACAATATAGCTCTCTCTCTCTGGTCTCTCTCTCTGGTCTCTCTCTCTGGTCTCTCTCTCTGGTCTCTCTCTCTGGTCTCTCTCTCTGGTCTCCCTCTCTGGTCTCCCTCTCTGGTCTCTCTCTCTGGTCTCTCTCTCTGGTCTCTCTCTCTGGTCTCTCTCTCTCTCTCTCTGGTCTCTCTCTCTCTGGTCTCTCTCTCTGGTCTCTCTCTCTGGTCTCCCTCTCTGGTCTCTCTCTCTCTGGTCTCTCTCTCTCTCTCTGGTCTCTCTCTCTGGTCTCTCTCTCTGGTCTCCCTCTCTGGTCTCTCTCTCTCTGGTCTCTCTCTCTCTCTGAGTCTCAGGGTCTCGGTCCTGGTTAAATACATGTCACTGAACTCTTGTGTTTCTGTCAGTCTGCAGCTGAGGCCATGGAGCTGGATGAAGAAGAGGATGAAGAAGAGGATGAAGAAGAAGAGGAGGAGACAACACGGATCGATCCAAAGTATTTAAGAGGACCTCCCCTCTGCAGAGCACAGGTACAGGTCAGTCTGACAGCACAACGACCAGTGGAAGTATTATACATTTCATGATGGAGGAGAAATGTGCGCACAACTGTAGATTTGGACACACACAGATGGACACACACACCAGACAGACACAGAGACAGACACAGACGGACAGAGAGATACAGGGACAGACACAGATGGACACAGACACACACAGAGACACAGACACACACAGAGACAGACACAGACACACACAGACACACACAGAGACACAGACACACACAGAGACAGACACAGACACACACAGAGACAGTGTCTGATGTGGGCGGAGCTAAACATGTGACAACGTTGTGTGTCAGACTGAAGCGCGCTCGCTCCCTGTGCCAACACACACACACTTCCACACAGACGACGAAGACGAGGAGGAAGAAAGCAATTTTAAGAGCTGTCGATTTGTCAGCAATAGATTAGAGAATCAAAATACCGTTGTATAGGGACTGACCCCAGAGAAACCTGCTAAAATAGATTAGCTCCTGTAAGGATAATACCAATTTGATTAATGATGAAGAATCAGAATGACACAGCAGTGGTCATCAAAGAGTTTTGTGAAGGAATGTTTCGAATGTGGTTGTGTGTTGTTTGGTTTCCCTGTATTAATTCTTCACAGATAACGAGCCAGAACCAAGAACCAAGGCGATGATGGAAGAGCTCCCCAGTCCCGTCACCCAGAAGGGTTATTGAATAGAGTGGCCTTTTTAAAAGCGGCCAAGAGAGGGAATGTTGTAGAATTAAAATGTTGTATACTAATGATTTTCAGTAGGTGTTTGCATACCATGTCTTTGTGCAATATTAAGCCTGGATCTAGTGGAATTCAGAGAAGGACCAAGCCCGGACCAGACCTCCCCCAGCCAGATAAGAGTTGTTTGGAGAAGGGCTTCTTCCTTATAAGGAAGAAGCTATAGGTTGGAATGTGTGAATCCCTTTTTCCGCAGCCCCCAAGGACGAGGAGAGCAAACAGGAAGACCAGCCTCAGACCAGACCAGACCAGGGCCAGAGAGGGACATGGATTAGTTTAGGAGCTTGTTGAATTTCTGTTATCTGATTGTAAAGATAAATTAAATACAGATGTTAAACTTGAAGATCTTTGCCTTACTTCTGCATTCATTTTGGACACGTCAGTCAAAGGGAATTATTGACTTCACTGTCCACCAGCTCAATGTCCTCTCCCTGGATGTTCAGCAGCGTGTGGGAAAGTGGTTTTCTCCTGAAGTAGATGATCATCTCCTTGGTCTTACTGGTGTTAGCACAGGTACCATCTCCTTGGTCTTACTGGTGTTAGCACAGGTACCATCTCCTTGGTCTTACTGGTGTTAGCACAGGTACAATCTCCTTGGTCTTACTGGTGTTAGCACAGGTACCATCTCCTTGGTCTTACTGGTGTTAGCACAGGTACCATCTCCTTGGTCTTACTGGTGTTAGCACAGGTACAATCTCCTTGGTCTTACTGGTGTTAGCACAGGTACCATCTCCTTGGTCTTACTGGTGTTAGCACAGGTACCATCTCCTTGGTCTTACCGGTGTTAGCACAGGTACCATCTCCTTGGTCTTACTGGTGTTAGCACAGGTACCATCTCCTAGGTCTTACTGGTGTTAGCACAGGTACCATCTCCTTGGTCTTACTGGTGTTAGCACAGGTACCATCTCCTAGGTCTTACTGGTGTTAGCACAGGTACCATCTCCTTGGTCTTACTGGTGTTAGCACAGGTACCATCTCCTAGGTCTTACTGGTGTTAGCACAGGTACCATCTCCTTGGTCTTACTGGTGTTCAAGCACAAGTGGTTGCACTCACACCAGTCGACAAAGTCCTTGATAACCGACACATATTCCAGTTCGTTCCCCTCAGACACACAGCCCACGATGGTGGAGTCGTCGGAGAACTTCTGCAGGTGACAGCTGTGTGTGTCGTGTGTGAAGTCTGAGGTGTAGCTGGTGAAGAGAAACGGTGAGAGGACAGTGCCCTGAGGGGCCCCAGTGCTGCAGACGACCACCTCAGACTCACAGCTGCGCAGCCGCACGTACTGTGGTCGGTCTGAGAGGTAGTTGATGGTCCATGCAGTGAGGCTACTGTCCACTCCCGCGTCCTCCATCTTCCCCCGCAGCAGTGCCGGCCTGATGGTATTGAATGCGCTGGAGAAGTCGAAGAACATGACCCTCACAGCGCCCCCTGCAGGCTCCAGGTGGGAGAGAGTCCGCTGCAGGAAGTAGATGACGGCGTCCTCTACTCCGATGTTGGGCCTGTAGGCGAACTGCAGTGGGTCCAGGGTGGGGCTGACCACGGAGCGGAGATGGGTGAGGATGAGCCGCTCCATGGTCTTCATCAGGTGGGAGGTCAGTGCGACTGGTCTGTAGTGAGCCGGTTCCTTGGCGTGTGCTGTTTTAGGAACCGGGAGGTCTTCCACAGGACAGGGACCTTCTCCAGGCTGAGGCTCAGGTTGTACATGTAGCTGAGGACCCCAGAGAGCTGGTCTGCACAGGTCCTCAGCAGCCTGGGACTGATCCCGTCCGGTCCTGCGGATTTCCTCAGCTTCAGGCGCTGGAGCTGACTCCTCACCTGGTCCGGTGTGATGGAGAGGGGGGGGGACTGGGGTGTACTGTCAGCAGTTAGCATTAGCCTGGGAGCTCCTTCAGTCCTGGGTCTACAGCCTCAGTTCTGGATCTACAGCCTCAGTCCTGGATCTACAGCCTCAGTCCTGGATCTACAGCCTCAGTCCTGGGTCTACAGCCTCAGGCCTGGGTCTACAGCCTCAGTCCAGGATCTACAGCCTCAGTCCTGAATCCACAGCCTCAGTCCTGGATCTTCAGCCTCAGTCCTGGATCTACAGCCTCAGTCCTGGATCTACAGCCTCAGTCCTGATTCTACAGCCTCAGTCCTGGATCTACAGCATCAGTCCTGGATCTACAGCCTCAGTCCTGGATCTACAGCCTCAGTCCTGAATCTACAGCCTCAGTCCTGGGTCTACAGCCTCAGTCCTCAATCTACAGCATCAGTTCTGTATCTACAGCCTCAGTCCTGGGTCTACAGCCTCAGGCCTGGGTCTACAGCCTCAGTCCTGGGTCTACTGCCTCAGTCCTCGATCTACAGCATCAGTTCTGGATCTACAGCCTCAGTCCTGAATCTACAGCCTCAGTCCTGGATCTACAGCCTCAGTCCTGGGTCTACAGCCTCAGTCCTGAATCTACAGCCTCAGTCCTGGATCTACTGCCTCAGTCCTCGATCTACAGCATCAGTTCTGGATCTACAGCCTCAGTCCTGAATCTACAGCCTCAGTCCTGGATCTACAGCCTCAGTCCTGGGTCTACAGCCTCAGTCCTGGATCTACAGCCTCAATCCTGGATCTACAGCCTCAGTCCTGGGTCTACAGCCTCAGTCCTCGATCTACAGCCTCAGTCCTAGGTCTACAGCCTCAGGCCTGGGTCTACAGTCTCAGTCCTGGGTCTACAGCCTCAGTCCTGGATCTACAGCCTCAGTCCTGGGTCTACAGCCTCAGGCCTGGGTCTACAGCCTCAGTCCTGGATCTACAGCAAAAGTTACCCCAATATCTCACCCTTTGCTTTGACCCTTTGCTCCCCCCTTCTGTACCTTTGATCCTCTTCCCCGCGTTTCAGGCCATCTCAGCCTCCCGGTAATTTGCCTTTTAACAAATCTAATTAGGTAAACATTCGCGGAGATGGATTTTACTACTTTATTCTTGTTGCAATTACCGACTTCTGTATTATTGATTTATCCTCTGGCTACAGTGGACGCAGCCTGGAGGCAAACGGCTCCACACGTCCCATAATTATTGTTCAGAAAGTGCAGAGAGAGATTTGTTTTCTTTCTCAGACTCATTGATCCTCCGCAGAACCCGCCCTCGCGCACTGACACTCACCCCGGACCCGTCTGTGAAGCACTTCTGGATCATTACTGACGTCTCTGGCACAAAGAAGGAATCTGTAAAAACAATTGGAAGCATGACGCGAGCTGACAAGCCAAAGAGGAAGTCTGGGAGAGGTGCATTGTGGGAGAATTATTATCATTTTTACGAGCATTAAAGTATTACATATGCTGGATTAGTCAATTAGAGAAATGACTGCGGTCGTTGCTACGGCGGTAAAATATGATCAAGAGGCAAAACACGTGCATTAACGGTATTAAAGTCAAACAAAAGGATTAGAAACAGGAAAAGAGTCCAGACTCATGGACTGCACCTGTCTCCCTGTGTGGGCGGGGTCTGCAGCCTCAGTCCTGGGTCTGCAGCCTCAGTCCTGGGTCTACAGCCTCAATCCTGGATCTACAGCCTCAGTCCTGGATCTACAGCCTCAGTCCTGGGTCTACAGCCTCAATCCTGGATCTACAGCCTCAGTCCTGGATCTACAGCCTCAGTCCTGGGTCTACAGTCTCAGTCCTGGATCTACAGCCTCAGTCCTGGGTCTACAGTCTCAGTCCTGGATCTACAGTACAGCCTCAGTCCTGGGTCTACAGTCTCAGTCCTGGGTCTACAGCCTCAGTCCTGGGTCTACAGCCTCAGTCCTGGGTCTACGCCTCAGTCCTGGATCTACAGTCTCAGTCCTGGATCTACAACTTCAGTCCTGGGTCTACAGCCTCAGTCCTGGGTCTACAGCCTCAGTCCTGGGTCTACAGCCTCAGTCCTGGATCTACAGTCTCAGTCCTGGGTCTACAGCCTCAGTCCTGGGTCTACAGCTTCAGTCCTGGGTCTACAGCCTCAGTCCTGGGTCTACAGTCTCAGTCCTGGGTCTACAGCCTCAGTCCTGGGTCTACAGCCTCAGTCCTGGGTCTACAGTCTCAGTCCTGGGTCTACAGCCTCAGTCCTGGGTCTACAGCCTCAGTCCTGGGTCTACAGTCTCAGTCCTGGGTCTACAGTCTCAGTCCTGGGTCTACAGCCGGCTCAGTCCTGAATCTACAGCCTCAGTCTTGGATCTACAGCCTCAGTCCTGGGTCTACAGTCTCAGTCCTGGGTCTACAGTCTCAGTCCTGGGTCAACAGTCTCAGTCCTGGGTCTACAGCCTCAGTCCTGGGTCTACAGCCTCAGTCCTGGGTCAACAGTCTCAGTCCTGGGTCTACAGCCTCAGTTTTGGATCTACAGCCTCAGTCCTGGGTCTACAGTCTCAGTCCTGGGTCTACAGTCTCAGTCCTGGGTCAACAGTCTCAGTCCTGGGTCTACAGCCTCAGTCCTGGGTCTACAGCCTCAGTCCTGGGTCTACAGTCTCAGTCCTGGGTCTACAGTCTCAGTCCTGGGTCTACAGCCTCAGTCCTGGGTCTACAGTCTCAGTCCTGGGTCTACAGCCTCAGTCCTGGGTCTACAGTCTCAGTCCTGGGTCTACAGTCTCAGTCCTGGGTCTACAGTCTCAGTCCTGGGTCTACAGTCTCAGTCCTGGATCTACAACTTCAGTCCTGGGTCTACAGCCTCAGTCGTGGGTCTACAGCCTCAGTCCTGGGTCTACAGCCTCAGTCCTGGATCTACAGCCTCAGTCCTGGGTCTACAGCCTCAGTCCTGGGTCTACAGCTTCAGTCCTGGGTCTACAGCCTCAGTCCTGGGTCTACAGTCTCAGTCCTGGGTCTACAGCCTCAGTCCTGGGTCTACAGCCTCAGTCCTGGGTCTACAGTCTCAGTCCTGGGTCTACAGCCTCAGTCCTGGGTCTACAGCCTCAGTCCTGGGTCTACAGTCTCAGTCCTGGGTCTACAGTCTCAGTCCTGGGTCTACAGCCGGCTCAGTCCTGAATCTACAGCCTCAGTCTTGGATCTACAGCCTCAGTCCTGGGTCTACAGCCTCAGTTTTGGATCTACAGCCTCAGTCCTGGGTCTACAGTCTCAGTCCTGGGTCTACAGCCTCAGTCCTGCGTCTACAGCCTCAGTCCTGGGTCTACAGTCTCAGTCCTGGGTCTACAGCCTCAGTCCTGGGTCTACAGCCTCAGTCCTGGGTCTACAGTCTCAGTCCTGGGTCTACAGTCTCAGTCCTGGGTCTACAGCCTCAGTCCTTGGTCTACAGCCTCAGTCCTGGGTCTACAGTCTCAGTCCTGGGTCTACAGTCTCAGTCCTGGGTCTACAGCCTCAGTCCTGGGTCTACAGCCTCAGTCCTGGGTCTACAGTCTCAGTCCTGGGTCTACAGTCTCAGTCCTGGGTCTACAGTCTCAGTCCTGGATCTACAGCCTCAGTCCTGGGTCTACAGCCTCAGTCCTGGATCTACAGCCTCTGTCCTGGGTCTACAGCCTCAGTTCTGGATCTACAGTCTCAGTCCTGGGTCTACAGCCTTGGTCCTGGGTCTACAGCCTCAGTCCTGGGTCTACAGTCTCAGTCCTGGGTCTACAGTCTCAGTCCTGGGTCTACAGCCTCAGTCCTGAAACTACAGCCTCAGTCCTGGGTCTACAGCCTCAGTCCTGGGTCTACAGCCTCAGTCCTGGGTCTACAGTCTCAGTCCTGGGTCTACAGCCTCAGTCCTGGGTCTACAGTCTCAGTCCTGGGTCTACAGCCTCAGTCCTGGGTCTACAGCCTCAGTCCTGGGTCTACAGTCTCAGTCCTGGGTCTACAGTCTCAGTCCTGGGTCTACAGCCTCAGTCCTGGGTCTACACCCTCAGTCCTGGGTCTACAGCCTCAGTCCTGGATCTACAGCCTCAGTCCTGGGTCTACAGTCTCAGTCCTGGGTCTACAGCCTTAGTCCTGGGTCTACAGCCTCAGTCCTGGGTCTACAGCCTCAGTCCTGGGTCTACAGTCTCAGTCCTCGGTCTACAGCCTCAGTCCTGGGTCTACAGCCTCAGTCCTGGGTCTACAGCCTCAGTCCTGGGTCTACAGCCTCAGTCCTGGGTCTACAGCCTCAGTCCTGGGTCTACAGCCTCAGTCCTGGGTCTACAGTCTCAGTCCTCGGTCTACAGCCTCATGGTGATGTCAGTGGTTTTGTGAAGTCTCAGATGATGCTGTTGTGATTTAGGGAAAACAAGAATAAATTGTATTGTGTTGTATTATAAATAAAGTTGTAGTCGTCGCTGTAATATTAGAATGGAGAAATATAAAAACATATAAACTGCTAGCACGAGTCGTTGGAGTAAAACATTTTAATTAGTTCCTTCACCTTTCGGCCATCGCCATCTGTTCGCTCTGAACGCTCCTCCTCGAGCGGCGGGGAATCAATTAGAACAATCTGGATTCTATTAACTCGATAAGCTGGTAGCATGATTAGCTGTTAGCATGATACGCTATTGTCCTGTTAGCATCAGATCCAAGAGATATAAGCAATACGTTTTATCACCGGCCAATCAGGGTTGATCTGGTGCAGACCAGAAGTAAAGAGGCATCCTGAATATTACTCTACTCTACTCTACTCTACTCTACTCTACTTAACTCTACTCTACTCCACTTAACTCTACTCTACTTAACCCTACTCTACTCTACTCTACTCTACTCTACTCTACTCTACCCTACTCTACTCTACTCTACCCTACTCTACCTTACCCTACTCTACCCTACCCTGCTCTACTCTACCCTACTCTACCCTACTCTACTCTACCCTACTCTACCCTACCCTACCCTACTCTACTCTGATTGGGAGTGTTTCCTCTGGTCCTGTGTAACCAGTCCCAGGTCCTTCTTTAGTCCCTCTTGGTCCTGGTTCTATCCAGGCTGAGCTGGTACTAAAGTGTTCTAACTGACAGTGATTGGCCAGAGTGCAGCTGTAAGCCATGGTTACCAAGGAATTTCCGCAGACACTAACCTGCTTTACAGATCCACTCCAGGTAACCGTTGAGCTCGCGCTCGATCTGCTGCTGACGGCGCAGCTTCAGGAACTCACTACGATTCTCCACACGCTCCCTCTCTTTGGCAAACTCCCTGTGGACCCAGACCAGAGGGTTAGAGACAGAACTAAGAACTTTAACATCCAACCGTAGACCCGGGACTCAGGCTGTAGACCCAGGACTGAGACCGTAGACCCAGGACTGAGGCTGTAGACCCAGGACTGAGGCTGTAGATCCAGGACTGAGGCTGTAGACCCAGGACTGAGGCTGTAGACCCAGGACTGAGGCTGTAGACCCAGGACTGAGGCTGTAGACCCAGGACTGAGGCTGTAGACCCAGGACTGAGGCTGTAGAACCAGGACTGAGACTGTAGACCCAGGACTGAGGCTGTAGACCCAGGACTGAGACTGTAGACCCAGGACTGAGGCTGTAGACCCAGGACTGAGGCTGTAGACCCAGGACTGAGGCTGTAGACCCAGGACTGAGGTTGTAGACCCAGGACTGAGACTGTAGACCCAGGACTGAGACTGTAGACCCAGGACTGAGACTGTAGACCCAGGACTGAGACTGTAGACCCAGGACTGAGGCTGTAGATCCAGGACTGAGGCTACATTCAGAGGTCTTGGTCCGGTATGTGGTCTATAGTCAGAGGTCTTGGTCCGGTATGTGGTCTATAGTCAGAGGTCTTGGTCCGGTATGTGGTCTATAGTCGGAGGTCTTGGTCCGGTATGTGGTCTATAGTCAGAGGTCTTGGTCCGGTATGAGGTCTCCGAGCACTCACCCGGACAGCACGCCCAGCACCAGGTTCAACATGAAGAAGGAGCCGATGATGATGAGGGGAATGTAGTACATCCAGTTCCAGGCACTGCCCTCGACGTCGTTACTCTGCACAGAACACACATTTAAAGCTGGGGTACCTGACTTTAAGATTTGAGAGAGCGGGCCTCTCTCTCTGGCCTCTCACTCTACTCTCTCTATCTCTGGTCTCTCTCAGGCCTCTCTGTACTCTCTCTGGTTTCTCCCCTGGGTCTCTCTCTCTCTACTTTCTCTCTCTATATATACAGTATATATATTTATTCTCTCTACTCTCTCTTTTTTAGTCATCTCTCTCTACTCTCTCTACATAGTCTCTCTCTCTCTATATAGTCTGCCTCTTTCTGGTTTTTCTCAGGACTCCCTTTCTCTGGTCTCTCTCGGGTCTCTCGCTCTCGTGTGTCTCTCTCTGGTCTCTCTCTCTTGGGTTAGGGTTAGGGTTAGGTCTCTCTCTCTTGGGTCTCTCTCTCGGGTCTCTCTCTCTCGGGTGTCTCTCTCGGGTCTCTCTCTCGGGTGTCTCTCTCTGGTCTCTCTCTCGGGTGTCTCTCTCGGGTCTCTCTCTCTGGTCTCTCTCTCGGGTGTCTCTCTCGGGTCTCTCTCTCGGGTCTCTCTCTCGGGTGTCTCTCTCGGGTCTCTCTCTCGGGTGTCTCTCTCGGGTGTCTCTCTCTGGTCTCTCTCTCGGGTGTCTCTCTCGGGTCTCTCTCTCGGGTGTCTCTCTCGGGTCTCTCTCTCGGGTGTCTCTCTCGGGTCTCTCTCTCGGGTGTCTCTCTCGGGTGTCTCTCTCTGGTCTCTCTCTCGGGTGTCTCTCTCGGGTCTCTCTCTCGGGTGTCTCTCTCGGGTCTCTCTCTCGGGTGTCTCTCTCTGGTCTCTCTCTCGGGTCTCTCTCTCGGGTGTCTCTCTCGGGTCTCTCTCTCGGGTGTCTCTCTCTGGTCTCTCTCTCGGGTCTCTCTCTCGGGTGTCTCTCTCGGGTCTCTCTCTCGGGTGTCTCTCTCGGGTGTCTCTCTCGGGTCTCTCTCTCGGGTGTCTCTCTCGGGTGTCTCTCTCGGGTCTCTCTCTCGGTGTCTCTCTCGGGTGTCTCTCTCGGGTCTCTCTCTCGGGTGTCTCTCTCGGGTGTCTCTCTCGGGTCTCTCTCTCTCTCGTGTGTCTCTCTCGTGTGTCTCTCTATGGTCTCGTCCTGGTGTGTGCCTCCGTCCTCCCCCTCCCTTCCCCTCCCTCCCCCTCCCTCCCCCTCCCTCCCCCTTCCTCCCCCTTCCTCCCCCTCCCTCCCCCTCCCTCCCCCCTTCCTCCCCCTCCCTCCCCCTCCCTCCCCCTTCCTCCCCTCTCTGTATCTTTTCTATTCTGGTCAGGTCTATTTTTACCCTGTTGTGATGGATGAAGACTTTACTCAGAGGCAGTGGAGGGAACCAGCTCTCTCAGGTCCAGGAGCTGAGCCCAAACCCGGACTGAGGACCGACCTGATTGGCTCACAGAGGGGTGAGCTGGCCCCCTTCACTCTCAGCCAATCACACAGCTCTGCCATCTTCCCTGCCAACCCATGCCAACCCATGCCAATCAAACCAGCAGTGGAAAAGCAGAAACTTCCCACTAACTGGCCTCCTCTGGCCTTCAGACACACGCTCTGACTCCACAATCTGCAGATATAGAAATATATACAGTAAATAAATAAAGAAAACAAAAGAGATGATTCTATTGGAGGATTGTTGAGTGACGTTGTTTATAGTGTGGTTGGTTTACGGCTGGGGCCTGATAAAGGTTTGAATTCATTCGGAAAAGAACAGCAAAAAACCTGAGAAATGGTCGCAGCGATCAGGATGAACGCTCAGAAGAAAGTCTGGATCAGCAGAAAGAAAACGTACCCGGTTTTACTGACACAGTGAGTGATGATGTAATCTCCTTCATAATCTGCCCCACGGCAGATGTGACTCCACCTGCTCTGACACAATCACAGACTTCTGTGGCCAACCTTTCTGAAAACAAATAATGATAGTCCTCCAGACGTTTAAAGGCTTTTCACTTTTCTTTGGTGAAGGTCCCAGGTTTTTATATGAATCTCATCTGGACTTGGATTGTTCAGTTCAGTCTCCTTTTCAGGTCCAGACCAGAGCAGAGAGGATTCATGGTTTTACACTGGTCCAGACCAGAGCAGAGAGGATTCATGGTTTTACACTGGTCCAGACCAGAGCAGAGAGGATTCATGGTTTTACACTGGTCCAGACCAGAGCAGAGAGGATTCATGGTTTTTACACTGGTCCAGACCAGAGCAGAGAGGATTCATGGTTTTACACTGGTCCAGACCAGAGCAGAGAGGATTCATGGTTTTACACTGGTCCAGACCAGAGCAGAGAGGATTCATGGTTTTACACTGGTCCAGACCAGAGCAGAGAGGATTCATGGTTTTACACTGGTCCAGACCAGAGCAGAGAGGATTCATGGTTTTACACTGGTCCAGACCAGAGCAGAGAGGATTCATGGTTTTACACTGGTCCAGACCAGAGCAGAGAGGATTCATGGTCTTACACTGGTCCAGACCAGAGCAGGACGGAGGAATGCTAACTTTTTGAAAAAAGCTAATGAAGCATTTTACTTTGGACTAGAGCAGAGAAAATGGTCCGAACCAAGCAGCTACTCCACCTCTGCTGTTGTGACCTGTCCTGCTCCACCCAGAGGCTACTCCACCTCTGCTGCTGTGACCTGTCCTGCTCCACCCAGAGGCTACTCCACCTCTGCTGTTGTGACCTGTCCTGCTCCACCCAGAGGCTACTCCACCTGTGCTGCTGTGACCTGTCCTGCTCCACCCAGAGGCTACTCCACCTCTGCTGTTGTGACCTGTCCTGCTCCACCCAGAGACTACTCCACCTCTGCTGTTGTGACCTGTCCTGCTCCACCCAGAGGCTACTCCACCTCTGCTGTTGTGACCTGTCCTGCTCCACCCAGAGACTACTCCACCTCTGCTGCTGTGACCCGTCCTGCTCCACCCAGAGGCTACTCCACCTCTGCTGTTGTGACCTGTCCTGCTCCACCCAGAGGCTACTCCACCTCTGCTGTTGTGACCTGTCCTGCTCCACCCAGAGGCTACTCCACCTCTGCTGTTGTGACCTGTCCTGCTCCACCCAGAGGCTACTCCACCTCTGCTGTTGTGACCTGTCCTGCTCCACCCAGAGGCTACTCCACCTCTGCTGTTGTGACCTGTCCTGCTCCACCCAGAGGCTACTCCACCTCTGCTGTTGTGACCTGTCCTGCTCCACCCAGAGGCTACTCCACCTGTGCTGCTGTGACCTGTCCTGCTCCACCCAGAGGCTACTCCACCTCTGCTGTTGTGACCTGTCCTGCTCCACCCAGAGGCTACTCCACCTCTGCTGCTGTGACCTGTCCTGCTCCACCCAGAGGCTACTCCACCTCTGCTGCTGTGACCTGTCCTGCACCACCCAGAGTCTATTCCATCTCTGCTGCAGTGACCTGTCTTGCTCCACCCAGAGGCTACTCCACCTCTGCTGCAGTGACCTGTCCTGCTCCACCCAGAGGCTACTCCACCTTTGCTGCTGTGACCTGTCCTGCTCCACCCAGAGGCTACTCCACCTCTGCTGCAGTGACCTGTCCTGCTCCACCCAGAGACTACTCCACCTCTGCTGCAGTGACTCGTCCTGCTCCACCCAGAGGCTACTCCCCCTCTGCAGCAGTGACTCGTCCTGCTCCACCCAGAGGCTACTCCACCTCTGCTGTTGTGACCTGTCCTGCTCCACCCAGAGGCTACGCCACCTCTGCTGTTGTGACCTGTCCTGCTTCACCCAGAGGCTACTCCACCTCTGCTGTTGTGACCTGTCCTGCTCCACCCAGAGGCTACTCCATCTGTGCTGCTGTGACCTGTCCTGCTCCACCCAGAGGCTACTCCACCTCTGCTGTTGTGACCTGTCCTGCTCCACCCAGAGGCTACTCCACCTCTGCTGCTGTGACCTGTCCTGCTCCACCCAGAGGCTACTCCACCTCTGCTGTTGTGACCTGTCCTGCACCACCCAGAGTCTATTCCATCTCTGCTGCAGTGACCTGTCTTGCTCCACCCAGAGGCTACTCCACCTCTGCTGCAGTGACCTGTCCTGCTCCACCCAGAGGCTACTCCACCTTTGCTGCTGTGACCTGTCCTGCTCCACCCAGAGGCTACTCCACCTCTGCTGCAGTGACCTGTCCTGCTCCACCCAGAGACTACTCCACCTCTGCTGCTGTGACCCGTCCTGCTCCACCCAGAGGCTACTCCACCTCTGCTGCAGTGACCTGTCCTGCTCCACTCAGAGGCTACTCCACCTCTGCTGCAGTGACTCATCCTGCTCCACCCAGAGGCTACTCCACCTCTGCTGCAGTGACTCATCCTGCTCCACCCAGAGGCTACTCCACCTCTGCTGCTGTGACCTGTCCTGCTCCACCCAGAGGCTACTCCACCTCTGCTGCAGTGACTCGTCCTGCTCCACCCAGAGGCTACTCCACCTCTGCTGCAGTGACTCGTCCTGCTCCACCCAGAGGATACTCCCCCTCTGCTGCAGTGACTCGTCCTGCTCCACCCAGAGGCTACTCCACCTCTGCTGCAGTGACTCGTCCTGCTCCACCCAGAGGCTACTCCACCTCTGCTGCAGTGACTCGTCCTGCTCCACCCAGAGGCTACTCCACCTCTGCTGCAGTGACTCGTCCTGCTCCACCCAGAGGCTACTCCACCTCTGCTGCAGTGACTCGTCCTGCTCCACCCAGAGGCTACTCCACCTCTGCTGCAGTGACTCGTCCTGCTCCACCCAGAGGATACTCCCCCTCTGCTGCAGTGACTCGTCCTGCTCCACCTAGAGGCTACTCCACCTCTGCTGCAGTGACTCGTCCTGCTCCACCCAGAGGCTACTCCACCTCTGCTGCAGTGACTCGTCCTGCTCCACCCAGAGGCTACTCCCCCTCTGCAGCAGTGACTCGTCCTGCTCCACCCAGAGGCTACTCCACCTCTGCTGCTGTGACCTGTCCTGCTCCACCCAGAGGCTACTCCACCTCTGCTGCTGTGACCTGTCCTGCTCCACCCAGAGGCTACTCCACCTCTGCTGCAGTGACCTGTCCTGCTCCACTCAGAGGCTACTCCACCTCTGCTGCTGTGACCTGTCCTGCTCCACCCAGAGGCTACTCCACCTCTGCTGCTGTGACCCGTCCTGCTCCACCCAGAGGCTACTCCACCTCTGCTGCTGTGACCCGTCCTGCTCCACCCAGAGGCTACTCCACCTCTGCTGCAGTGACCTGTCCTGCTCCACTCAGAGGCTACTCCACCTCTGCTGCTGTGACCTGTCCTGCTCCACCCAGAGACTACTCCACCTCTGCTGCAGTGACTCGTCCTGCTCCACCCAGAGGCTACTCCCCCTCTGCAGCAGTGACTCGTCCTGCTCCACCCAGAGGCTACTCCCCCTCTGCAGCAGTGACTCGTCCTGCTCCACCCAGAGGCTACTCCACCTCTGCTGTTGTAACCTGTCCTGCTCCACTCAGAGGCTACTCCACCTCTGCTGCAGTGACTCGTCCTGCTCCACTCAGAGGCTACTCCACCTCTGCTGCAGTGACCTGTCCTGATCCACTCAGAGGCTACTCCACCTCTGCTGCAGTGACTCGTCCTGCTCCACTCAGAGGCTACTCCACCTCTGCTGCAGTGACCTGTCCTGATCCACTCAGAGGCTACTCCACCTCTGCTGCAGTGACTCATCCTGCTCCACCCAGAGGCTACTCCACCTCTGCTGTTGTAACCTGTCCTGCTCCACTCAGAGGCTACTCCACCTCTGCTGCAGTGACTCGTCCTGCTCCACTCAGAGGCTACTCCACCTCTGCTGCAGTGACCTGTCCTGATCCACTCAGAGGCTACTCCACCTCTGCTGCAGTGACTCATCCTGCTCCACCCAGAGGCTACTCCACCTCTGCTGCAGTGACTCGTCCTGCTAGACTTCTAATATGATCCCATTGATTTCACTGTGAATTGTTTCCTGCACTTCTTAACAAAATGTTTGATTTAGTTATTGAACAAAAGGGGGTGAGGAGTAAATGTCCATATGGCTCAGGGTCACATGTACATATGGTTCTGGGTCATAGGTCCATATGGTTCTGGGTCATAGGTCCATATGGTTCTGGGTCATAGGTCTACATGGTTCTTGGTCATAGGTCTACATGGTTCTGGGTCATAGGTCCATATGGTTCTGGGTCATAGGTCTACATGGTTCTGGGTGAAATGTCCATATAGTTCTGGCTGTCACATGGTGTCCTGGACTCACATAGTACAGCATGTCGGTCCAGCCCTCCATAGTAATGCACTGGAACACAGTGAGGACCGCGAACAGGATGTTGTCGAACTGTGTGATGCCGTAGTTTGGACCGAGCCAACCTCCTCTGCAGGACGTCCCGTTAGGACAGAGGCGAGAGGGCAGCTCTGTGCCACAGGGGCGCTCATCTACCACTTCGTCTGTGAGAGGGAGGAGGGAGGAGGGGGGAGAGAGGGGAGAGAGGGAGGAGAGGGGGGGAGAGGGAGGAGAGGGGGGGAGAGGGAGGAGAGGGAGGAGAGGGGGGAGGAGAGGGAGAAGGAGTAAGTCTGACAGTCTTTGGTTATATGTTATCAAATGAGACAAGAGAGAGACCAGAGAGAGACCAGAGAGAGACCAGAGAGAGACCAGAGAGAGACCAGAGAGAGACCAGAGAGAGACCAGAGAGAGACCAGAGAGAGGGACCAGAGAGAGACCAGAGAGAGACCAGAGAGAGACCAGAGAGAGAAGAGAGAGAGAGAGACCAGAGAGAGAGACCAGAGAGAGACCAGAGAGAGACCAGAGAGAGAGAGACCAGAGAGAGACCAGAGAGACCAGAGAGACCAGAGAGAGACCAGAGAGACCAGAGAGACCAGAGAGAGACCAGAGAGAGACCAAGAGAGAGACCAGAGAGAGACCAGAGAGAGACCAGAGAGAGACCAGAGAGAGACCAGAGAGAGGGAGGGGTTAGAGAGAGACCAGAGAGAGACCAGAGAGAGACCAGAGAGAGAGAGAGACCAGAGAGAGACCAGAGAGAGCGAGACCAGAGAGAGACCAGAGAGAGAGACCAGAGAGAGACCAGAGAGAGACCAGAGAGAGACCAGAGAGACCAGAGAGACCAGAGAGAGACCAAGAGAGACCAGAGAGACCAGAGAGAGACCAGAGAGAGACCAGAGAGAGACCAGAGAGAGACCAGAGAGAGACCAGAGAGAGACCAGAGAGAGAGAGAGACCAGAGAGAGACCAGAGAGCGAGACCAGAGAGAGACCAGAGAGAGAGACCAGAGAGAGACCAGAGAGAGACCAGAGAGAGACCAGAGAGACCAGAGAGACCAGAGAGAGACCAGAGAGAGACCAGAGAGACCAGAGAGAGACCAGAGAGAGACCAGAGAGAGACCAGAGAGAGAGACCAGAGAGAGACCAGAGAGACCAGAGAGAGACCAGAGAGACCAGAGAGACCAGAGAGACCAGAGAGAGACCAGAGAGAGAGACCAGAGAGAGACCAGAGAGACCAGAGAGAGACCAGAGAGAGACCAGAGAGAGACCAGAGAGAGACCAGAGAGAGAGACCAGAGAGAGACCAGAGAAACCAGAGAGAGACCAGAGAGAGAGACCAGAGAGACCAGAGAGAGAGAGACCAGAGCGAGACCAGAGAGACCAGAGAGAGACCAGAGAGAGACCAGAGAGAGAAGAGAGAGAGACCAGAGAGAGACCAGAGAGAGACCAGAGAAACCAGAGAGAGACCAGAGAGAGACCAGAGAGAGAGACCAGAGAGACCAGAGAGAGAGAGACCAGAGCGAGACCAGAGAGACCAGAGAGAGACCAGAGAGAGACCAGAGAGAGAAGAGAGAGAGACCAGAGAGAGACCAGAGAGGGACCAAAGCGAGCCCAGAGAGAGAGACCAGAGAGAGACCAGAGAGAGACTCACGTGTGACGTCGTCGAAGCAGGTGGTATGAAACTTTCCCATGTAGAATTCTAATCCGATGATGGCGAACATGAGGATGGCCACGAACAGGAGCAGGCCGATCTGGAGCAGCGGGATCATGGCCTTCATGATGGACTTCAATACTACCTGTAGACCTGCGGGGGAGGGAGGGCAGGGGGGAGGGCAGGGGGGAGGGCAGCGGGGAGGGCAGGGAGAGGGTCAGAACGGAGCCAGATGTGTGTGTGTGTGTGTGTGTGTTAGCCTGTGGCTAACTAGCTGCTAGCTAACAGCTGGATCTAACAGGTGGATTCAAGATTTGTAATGTGTGGATCGTTATGTAAGAGACCAGGTTCAGACAGAGACCAGGCTCAGACCAGGCTCAGACAGAGGACAGGTCCAGACCAGGCTCAGACAGAGACCAGGTCCAGACCAGGCTCAGACAGAGGACAGGTCCAGACCAGGCTCAGACAGAGACCAGGTCCAGACCAGGCTCAGACAGAGGACAGGTCCAGACAGAGACCAAGTCCAGACCAGGCTCAGACAGAGGACAGGTCCAGACCAGGCTCAGACAGAGACCAGGTCCAGACCAGGCTCAGACAGAGGACAGGTCCAGACCAGGCTCAGACAGAGACCAGGTCCAGACCAGGCTCAGACAGAGGACAGGTCCAGACAGAGACCAGGTCCAGACCAGGCTCAGACAGAGGACAGGTCCAGACCAGGCTCAGACAGAGACCAGGTCCAGACCAGGCTCAGACAGAGACCAGGCTCAGACAGAGACCAGGTTCAGACAGAGACCAGGCTCAGACAGAGGACAGGTCCAGACAGAGACCAGGTCCAGACCAGGCTCAGACAGAGGACAGGTCCAGACCAGGCTCAGACAGAGACCAGGTCCAGACCAGGCTCAGACAGAGGACAGGTCCAGACCAGGCTCAGACAGAGGACAGGTCCAGACAGAGACCAGGTCCAGACCAGGCTCAGACAGAGGACAGGTCCAGACCAGGCTCAGACAGAGACCAGGTCCAGACCAGGCTCAGACAGAGGACAGGTCCCGACCAGGCTCAGACAGAGGACAGGTCCAGACAGAGACCAGGTTCAGACAGAGACCAGGTCCAGACCAGGCTCAGACAGAGGACAGGTCCAGACCAGGCTCAGACAGAGGACAGGTCCAGACAGAGACCAGGTTCAGACAGAGACCAGGTCCAGACCAGGCTCAGACAGAGGACAGGGGGTACTCACTGGGGATCCCTGAGACCAATTTGAGCGGCCGCAGCACTCTGACGGCGCGGAGAGTTCTTAGGTCCAACTGAGATCCCACTGACGACAGGATTCTGCAGAGAGAGAGAAGTGTGAGATTGGAGAAACAGGAAAGGAAGCCGTATTGTTTGGACCTGTATCAGCTCTAAGCTGCAGGAAAACAGGAAAAACTCTAAAGTCACACGGCAGTGCAGACTCATACCAAAGACCAGAGAGAGACCAGAGAGAGAGACCAGAGAGAGACAGAGAGAGAGACCAGAGAGAGACCAGAGAGAGACCAGAGAGAGACCAGAGAGAGACCAGAGAGAGACAGAGAGAGACCAGAGAGAGACCAGAGAGAGACCAGAGAGAGACCAGAGAGAGACCAGAGAGAGAGACCAGAGAGAGACAGAGAGAGACCAGAGAGAGAGACCAGAGAGAGACCAGAGAGAGACAGAGAGAGACCAGAGAGAGACCAGAGAGAGACCAAGAGAGAGAGAGAGACCAGAGAGAGACCAGAGAGAGACCAGAGAGAGACCAGAGAGAGACCAGAGAGAGACCAGAGAGAGACCAGAGAGAGACCAGAGAGAGACCAGAGAGAGACCAGAGAGAGACCAGAGAGAGAGACCAGAGAGAGACCAGAGAGAGACCAGAGAGAGAGACCAGAGAGAGACCAGAGAGAGACAGAGAGAGACCAGAGAGAGACCAGAGAGAGAGACCAGAGAGAGACCAGAGAGAGAGACCAGAGAGAGACCAGAGAGAGACCAGAGAGAGACCAGAGAGACAGGTCCGAGAGAGACCAGCAAGAGAGACCAGCAAAAGGGACCAGAGAGAGACCAGAGAGAGACCAGAGAGAGACTAGAGAGACACTAGAGAGAGAGACCAGAGAGACACCAGAGAGAGATCAGCAAGAGAGACCAGAGAGAGACCAGATTTAGACCAGAGAGATAGACCAGAGAGGGGCCAGACAGAGACCAGAGAGACCAGAGAGACTAGAGAGATCAGGGATAGACCAGAAAGAGATCGGAGACAGAAACCAGAACTGGACCAGAGAGAGAGACCAGAGAGAGACCAGAGAGAGAGCACAAAAAGAGAGACCATGGAGAGAGATAGACCAGAGAGACCATAGACAGAGACCATAGATAGAGACCATAGACAGAGACCATAGAGCGAGACCAGAGAGAGACTAGAGGCAATCACTTTATGATCAGGCCTTGACATAAAGCTTTGTCAGCCACTTGATATTCAGGCAAGTACCATTTATATTTTACTTGCCCAAATATGTCTCAATACAAACAAGAGTTAGGCAACAAAGTGGCACTAACTGGGAAAAATACATCAAATCCACTTCTGTACGCACGTCTATGGTTCTGTACGCACGTCTATGGTTCTGTATGCATGTCTATGGTTCTGTACGCACGTCTATGGTTCTGTACGCACATGTCTATGGTTCTGTACGCACGTCTATGGTTCTGTACGCACGTCTATGGTTCTGTACGCATGTCTATGGTTCTGTACGCACATGTCTATGGTTCTGTACGCACTTCTATGGTTCTGTACGCACATGTCTATGGTTCTGTACGCACATGTCTATGGTTCTGTACGCACATGTCTATGGTTCTGTACGCACATGTCTATGGTTCTGTACGCATGTCTATGGTTCTGTACGCATGTCTATGGTTCTGTACGCACATGTCTATGGTTCTGTACGCATGTCTATGGTTCTGTACTTACGTCTATGGTTCTGTACGCATGTCTATGGTTCTGTACGCACATGTCTATGGTTCTGTACGCATGTTTATGGTTCTGTACTTACGTCTATGGTTCTGTACGCATGTCTATGGT
Organism: Knipowitschia caucasica; assembly: GCA_964034765.1. Taxonomy (NCBI): domain Eukaryota; kingdom Metazoa; phylum Chordata; class Actinopteri; order Gobiiformes; family Gobiidae; genus Knipowitschia; species Knipowitschia caucasica. Next base: position 51,463,553 of record OZ035825.1, read on the forward strand.
TCTGTACGCACATGTCTATGTTCTGTACGCACATGTCTATGGTTCTGTACGCACATGTCTATGGTTCTGTACGCATGTCTATGGTTCTGTACGCATGTCTATGGTTCTGTACGCATGTCTATGGTTCTGTACCCATGTCTATGGTTCTGCACGCACGTCTATGGTTCTGTGCGCATGTATATGGTTCTGTACTCACATGTCTATGGTTCTGTACACATGTCTATGGTTCTGTACGCCGGTCTATGGTTCTGTACGCATGTTTATGGTTCTGTACGCACATGTCTATGGTTCTGTGCGCATGTGTATGGTCCTGTACGCATGTCTATGGTTCTGTACGCACATGTCTATGGTTCTGTACGCATGTCTATGGTTCTGTACGCATGTCTATGGTTCTGTGCGCATGTCTATGGTTCTGTACCCATGTCTATGGTTCTGTACGCATGTTTATGGTTCTGTACGCACATGTCTATGGTTCTGTGCGCATGTCTATGGTCCTGTACGCATGTCTATGGTCCTGTACGCATGTCTATGGTACGCACATGTCTATGGTTCTGTACGCGTGTCTATGGTTCTGTGCGCATGTCTATGGTTCTGTATGCACATGTCTATGGTTCTGTACGCACATGTCTATGGTTCTGTACGCATGTCTATGGTTCTGTACTTACGTCTATGGTTCTGTACGCATGTCTATGGTTCTGTACTTACGTCTATGGTTCTGTGCGCATGTCTATGGTTCTGTACGCACATGTCTATGGTTCTGTACGCACATGTCTATGGTTCTGTACGCACGTTTATGGTTCTGTACGCACGTCTATGGTTCTGTACGCATGTCTATGGTTCTGTACGCACATGTCTATGTTTCTGTACGCATGTTCTATGGTTCTGTACGCACATGTCTATGGTTCTGTACGCACATGTCTATGGTTCTGTACACATGTCTATGGTTCTGTAAGCACATGTCATGTTGTTATGTCTATGGTTCTGTACGCATGTCTATGGTTCTGTACGCATGTCTATGGTTCTGTGCGCATGTATGATTCTGTACGCACATGTCTATGGTTCTGTACACATGTCTATGGTTCTGTACGAATGTCTATGGTCCTGTACGCATGTCTATGGTACGCATGTCTATGGTTCTGTACGCATGTCTATGGTTCTGTACGCACATGTCTATGGTTCTGTACGCACATGTCTATGGTCCTGTACGCATGTCTATGGTCCTGTACGCATGTCTATGGTACGCATGTCTATGGTTCTGTACGCACATGTTTATGGTTCTGTACGCCGGTCTATGGTTCTCTACGCATGTTTATGGTTCTGTACGCACATGTCTATGGTTCTGTGCGCATGTGTATGGTCCTGTACGCATGTCTATGGTTCTGTAAGCACATGTCTATGGTTCTGTACGCATGTCTATGGTTCTGTACGCATGTCTATGGTTCTGTGCGCATGTCTATGGTTCTGTACGCATGTCTATGGTTCTGTACGCATGTCTATGGTTCTGTACGCATGTTTATGGTTCTGTACGCACATGTCTATGGTTCTGTGCGCATGTCTATGGTCCTGTACGAATGTCTATGGTCCTGTACGCATGTCTATGGTACGCATGTCTATGGTTCTGTACGCATGTCTATGGTTCTGTACGCACATGTCTATGGTTCTGTACGCACATGTCTATGGTCCTGTACGCATGTCTATGGTCCTGTACGCATGTCTATGGTACGCATGTCTATGGTTCTGTACGCACATGTCTATGGTTCTGTACGCATGTCTATGGTTCTGTACTCACATGTCTATGGTTCTGTACGCGTGTCTATGGTTCTGTGCGCATGTCTATGGTTCTGTACTCACATGTCTATGGTTCTGTACGCATGTCTATGGTTCTGTACTCACATGTCTATGGTTCTGTACGCATGTCTATGGTTCTGTACGCACATGTCTATGGTTCTGTACGCACATGTCTATGGTTCTGTACGCATGTCTATGGTTCTGTACGCACGTCTATGGTTCTGTACGCATGTCTATGGTTCTGTACGCACATGTCTATGGTCCTGTACGCATGTCTATGGTCCTGTAAGCATGTCTATGGTACGCATGTCTATGGTTCTGTACGCACATGTCTATGGTTCTGTACGCATGTCTATGGTTCTGTACTCACATGTCTATGGTTCTGTAAGCGTGTCTATGGTTCTGTGCGCATGTCTATGGTTCTGTACTCACATGTCTATGGTTCTGTACGCATGTCTATGGTTCTGTACGCACGTCTATGGTTCTGTACGCATGTCTATGGTCCTGTACGCATGTCTATGGTACGCATGTCTATGGTTCTGTACGCGTGTCTATGGTTCTGTACGCACATGTCTATAGTTTTGTACGCATGTCTATGGTCCTGTACGCATGTCTATGGTACGCATGTCTATGGTTCTGTACGCACATGTCTATAGTTTTGTACGCATGTCTATGGTCCTGTACGCATGTTTATGGTCCTGTACGCATGTTTATGGTTGTGTACACATGTTTATGGTTGTGTATGCATGTCTATGGTCCTGAACATGCGTCAATGGTCCTGAACATGCGTCAATGATTCTGAACATGCGTCCATGGTTCTGTCCGTGCATCCATGGTTCTGTCCGTGCGTCCATGGTTCTGTCCGTGCGTCCATGGTTCTGTCTGTGCGTCCATGGTTCTGTCTGTGCGTCCATGGTCCTGTCCGTGCGTCTATGGTTCTGAACATGCGTCCATAGTTCTGTCCGTGCGTCCATGGTCCTGTCTGTGCGTCCATGATCCTGTCCGTGCGTCCATGGTCCTGTCCGTGCGTCCATGGTCCTGTCCGTGTGTCCATGGTCCTGTCCGTGCGTCCATGGTCCTGTCCGTGTGTCCATGGTCCTGTCCGTGCGTCCATGGTTCTGTCCGTGCGTCCATGGTTCTGTCCGTGCGTCCATGGTCCTGTCCGTGCGTCCATGGTCCTGTCCGTGTGTCCATGGTCCTGTCCGTGCGTCCATGGTTCTGTCCGTGCGTCCATGGTTCTGTCCGTGCGTCCATGGTCCTGTCCGTGCGTCCATGGTTCATACAGCAGACATCAGAAAGTTCCCGCGGTCGCACATTTCAGACTTTTTTCAGCAGAAAAAAGTCTGAAATGGTCCATTCTTGGTTTACCCCGAGGCTTTTCATTGGTCCAGAGAATTTACAAATGAATAGAATTAGTCAAAAAAAGAAAATACTTCAGAGGGAGAAATGTAATGGGTTAAAGATATTTTGACATTTTGTTTCTGGTTTCCATGGTTATAGTTTAATATGTGCTTGCTGGTGCTTTTGACAGCCCCACCGCTGAAGCCTGTGAGGACTTCAAACACGCCACGGTCCTCAGAGACCATGTGTGATGGGCAGGTGTTTCCCAGGCGTGCGCCCCTGTTTGCACCTCTGCTACTGCTCGCCCCCTGGAGGTCCATCTGAGCACTGCAGCCATCACACCAATCACTACAGGGAGCAGAGAGACCAGAAGGAGACTAGAGAGACAAGAGAGGGACCAGAGAGAGACCAGAGGGAGACTAGACACCAGAGAAAGACCAGAGAGAGACCAGAGGGAGACCAGAGGGAGACCAGAGAGACAAGAGAGGGACCAGAGAGAGATCAGAGAGAGAGACCAGAGACCAGAGAGAGACCAGAGGGAGACTAGACACCAGAGAAAGACCAGAGAGAGACCAGAGGGAGACCAGAGGGAGACTAGACACCAGAGAAAGACCAGAGAGAGACCAGAGGGAGACCAGAGGGAGACAAGAGAGACAAGAGAGGGACCAGAGAGAGATCAGAGAGAGAGACCAGAGAGAGACCAGAGGGAGACTAGACACCAGAGAAAGACCAGAGAGAGACCAGAGGGAGACCAGAGGGAGAACAGAGAGAGACCAGAGGGAGACTAGACACCAGAGAAAGACCAGAGAGAGACCAGAGGGAGACCAGAGGGAGAACAGAGAGAGACCAGAGGGAGACAAGAGAGACAAGAGAGGGACCAGAGAGAGACCAGAGGGAGACTAGACACCAGAGAAAGACCAGAGAGAGACCAGAGGGAGACCAGAGGGAGACCAGAGGGAGACCAGAGAGACAAGAGAGGGACCAGAGAGAGATCAGAGAGAGAGACCAGAGACCAGAGAGAGACCAGAGGGAGACTAGACACCAGAGAAAGACCAGAGAGAGACCAGAGGGAGACCAGAGGGAGACTAGACACCAGAGAAAGACCAGAGAGAGACCAGAGGGAGACCAGAGGGAGACAAGAGAGACAAGAGAGGGACCAGAGAGAGATCAGAGAGAGAGACCAGAGGGAGACTAGACACCAGAGAAAGACCAGAGAGAGACCAGAGGGAGACCAGAGGGAGAACAGAGAGAGACCAGAGGGAGACTAGACACCAGAGAAAGACCAGAGAGAGACCAGAGGGAGACCAGAGGGAGAACAGAGAGAGACCAGAGGGAGACTAGACACCAGAGAAAGACCAGACAGAAACCAGAGGGAGACAAGAGAGGGACCAGAGAGAGACCAAAGAGACTAGACACCAGAGAAAGACCAGAGAGAGACCAGAGGGAGACAAGAGAGACAAGAGAGGGACCAGAGAGAGACCAGAGAGACTATACACCAGAGAAAGACCAGAGGAAGACCATAGAGAGACCAGAGAGAAAAACCAGCGACAGAGACCCGAGAGTGACACTAGTGAGACAAGAGGGAGAGACCATAGAAAAACTAGAGAGGGGGACAAGAGAGACTAGAGAGAGACTAGAGAGCGATCAGAGAGAGAGAGAATAGAGAGAGAAAACAGAGAGAGAGACCAGAAAGAGACTAGAAGAGGGACCAGAGAGAGACCAGAGAGAGACCATAGAGAGACTAGAAAGAGTCCTCTTGAATGGAAGAGCTGTCTTTACTGGACAAAACAGATTGAAATCAGATAGAAGAGCTGTTTTAACACCGGCAGAGTGGTTATCCGCCGGTCTTCTCCCGTCGCCATGGAGACACTACCCTCCCGGCGTCTCCACGGAAACGCGCCGGTAGGAGGGGAGGGTTCTAGGTGTTACCGGGGCAACAGAGTCGGGCTGCTCATTGATGGAATCTCTGGTCGTGCCGCAGCATCAGCAGCAGTGACCCACAAACGAGTTTGAACGTGAGCCGCGTGACGTCACAGTGAGATTAAAGCTGAGGAACGTAACTCTCAGACCACAACAATAGGGCTGTGTCAGAACATCAATGTCAGTCACTGAAGTTTCAGCTAGTTTCATGTATCTATCAGCTTTGTCAGACAGAAAAGAGGGAGAGAGACCAGCGAGAGAGACCAGAGAGAGACCAGTCTCTCTCCCTGGTCTCTCTCTCTGGTCTCTCTCTGGTCTCTCTCTCTCTGGTCTCTCTCTCTGGTCTCTCTCTGGTCTCTCTCTCTGGTCTCTCTCTCTGGTCTCTCTCTGGTCTCTCTCTGGTCTCTCTCTCTGGTCTCTCTCTGGTCTCTCCCTGGTCTCTCCCTGGTCTCTCTCTGGTCTCTCTCTCTGGTCTCTCTCTGGTCTCTCTCTGGTCTCTCTCTCTCTGGTCTCTCTCTCTGGTCTCTCTCTGGTCTCTCTCTGGTCTCTCTCTGGTCTCTCTCTCTGGTCTCTCTCTCTGGTCTCTCTCTGGTCTCTCCCTGGTCTCTCCCTGGTCTCTCTCTGGTCTCTCTCTCTGGTCTCTCTCTCTGGTCTCTCTCTGGTCTCTCTCTGGTCTCTCCCCCTGGTCTCTCTCTGGTCTCTCTCTCTGGTCTCTCTCTGGTCTCTCTCTGGTCTCTCTCTCTGGCCTTTCTCTGGTCTCTCTCCCTGGTTTCTCTCTGGTATCTCTTTCTGGTCTCTCTCTGGTCTCTCTCTCTGGTCTCTCTCTGGTCTCTCTCCCTGGTCTCTGTCTGGTCTCTCTCTGGTCTCTCTCCCTGGTCTCTCTCTGGTCTCTCTCTGGTCTCTCTCTCTGGCCTTTCTCTGGTCTCTCTCTGGTCTCTCTCTCTGGTTTCTCTCTGGTCTCTCTCTGGTCTCTCTCTCTGGTCTCTCTCTCTGGTCTCTCTCTCTGGTTTCTCTCTGGTCTCTCTCTGGTCTCTCTCTCTGGTCTCTCTCTCTGGTCTCTCTCTCTGGCCTTTCTCTGGTCTCTCTCTAGAAAGCAGATGGATGAGGAGGTGGAGGATGCACTGCTGCTTTGGAATTCAGGAAACAGCAGCGGAGCAGGTGGATCGTGACCCAATTTCTGTGCTGCAGCTTCAGCAGGAGAGGAACAACTGAAGAGACCAGAGAGAGACCCGAGATACACCAGAGAGAGACACCAGAGAGACACCAGAGAGAGAACAGAGAGAGAACAGAGAGAGACCAGAGAGAGAGACCAGAGAGACACCAGAGAGAGACCAGAGAGAGACCAGAGAGAGAACAGAGAGAGAATAGAGAGAGAATAGAGAGAGAACAGAGAGAGACCAGAGAGAGACCAGAGAGAGACCAGAGAGAGACCAGAGAGAGAACAGAGAGAGAACAGAGAGAGACCAGAGAGAGACCAGAGAGAGACCAGAGAGAGAACAGAGAGACCAGAGAGAGACCAGAGGATGTACAAAAGACCAGAGAGACCAGAGAGAGACCAGAGAGTGTCCACAAAGACCAGAGAGAGAAAGCCAAGAGAGAGACCAGAAAAAAACCCCAGAGAGAGAAACCAGTGGGACCAGAAATAGAGCAGAGAAAGACCAGAGAGAGAGAAAGAGAGACCAGAAAAGAGCCCAGAGAGGAACCAGAGGGACCAGAAAGGGACCACAGAGAGGCGAGAGAGAGAGAGAGACCTGAGGGAGAGACCAGAGAGACTAGAGAGTTTTGGACCTTGTTTAGACCAGGTTTAGACCAGGTTTAGACCAGGTTTAGACCTGGTTTAGACCTGGTAGCTCAGTGGGATTGAGGCTTTACATGCAACAGTGAAACATTGGTGCATAGGCTAGTCCTCCTGTGTCCAGCTCCTATAAATCTGTGTGTGTGTGTGTGTGTGTGTGTGTGTGTGTGTGTGTGTGTGTGTGTGTGTGTGTGTGTGTGTGTGTGTGTGTGTGTGTGTGTGTGTGTGTGTGTGTGTGTGTGTGGTTTATGACCATGAGGGAGGGGTTGGAGGGAGAACAGGACCCACACTGAGATGACACATGGTCACAGCTCTCCCTCCTCCCTCCCTCCTCCCTCCCTCCTCCCTCCCTCCTGCCTCCCTCCTCCCTCCCTCCTCCCTCCCTCCTCCCTCCCTCCTCCCTCCCTCCTGCCTCCCTCCTGCCTCCCTCCTCCCTCCCTCCTCCCTCCCTCCTGCCTCCCTCCTCCCTCCCTCCTGCCTCCCTCCTGCCTCCCTCCTCCCTCCCTCCTCCCTCCCTCCTGCCTCCCTCCTCCCTCCCTCCTCCCTCCCTCCTCCCTCCAATGGGTGAGTAGCTTCTGTCCCAGAGTAGGTTTGTAAAGCAGGAGTGTGTGGAGAGAGCTAAGAAATCGACTCTATTCTGTTTCTCCAAGACCGCTCTGCTCCAATGATCTGCTCGTTTGTTCGCTTATGGTCTCTCTCTTGTCACTCTCTGGTGTGACTGGTCTCTCTTTGGTCTCTCTCCTTCTCTCTGGTCTCTTTCCATAGTGCTCATAGTCCTTCTGTAGGCAGGCCTGTTCTCTCTCTCTCTCTGGCATCTCTCTCTCTGGCATCTCGCTCTGGCATCTCTCTCTCTCTCTCTGGCATCTCTCTCTCTCTCTCTGGCATCTCTCTCTCCCCTCTCTCTCTCTCTGGCATCTCGCTCTGGCATCTCTCTCTCTGGCCTCTCTCTCTCTCTGGCATCTCGCTCTGGCATCTCTCTCTCTCTCTCTCTGGCATCTCGGCTCTGGCATCTCTCTCTCCCCTCTCTCTCTCTCTGGCATCTCGCTCTGGCATCTCTCTCTCTGGCCTCTCTCTCTCCCCTCTCTCTCTCTCTGGCATCTCGCTCTGGCATCTCTCTCTCTGGCCTCTCTCTCTCTCTGGCATCTCGCTCTGGCATCTCTCTCTCTCTCTCTCTGGCATCTCGGCTCTGGCATCTCTCTCTCTGGCATCTCTCTCTCTCTCTCTCTGGCCTCTCTCTCTCTCTGGCATCTCTCTCTCTGGCATCTCTCTCTCTCTCTGGTCTCTTTCGATAGTGCTCATAGTCCTTCTGTAGGCACATCTATCTCTCTCTCTCTCTGGCATCTCTCTCTGGCCTCTCTCTCTCTCTGGCATCTCTCTCTCTCTGGCATCTCTCTCTCTCTCTTTCTGGCATCTCGGCTCTGGCATCTCTCTCTCTCTGGCATCTCTCTCTCTCTCTCTCTGGCCTCTCTCTCTCTCTGGCATCTCGCTATGGCATCTCTCTCTCTCTCTGGTCTCTTTCGATAGTGCTCATAGTCCTTCTGTAGGCACATCTCTCTCTCTCTCTCTCTGGCATCTCTCTCTGGCCTCTCTCTCTCTCTGGCATCTCTCTCTGGCCTCTCTCTCTCTCTGGCATCTCTCTCTCTCTGGCCTCTCTCTCTCTCTCTCTCTCTGGCATCTCTCTCTCTCTCTCTCTCTGGCCTCTCTCTCTCTTTGGCATCTCGCTCTGGCATCTCTCTTTCTCTCTGGTCTCTTTCGATAGTGCTCATAGTCCTTCTGTAGGCACATCTCTCTCGCTCTCTCTCTCTCTCTCTGGCATCTCTCTCTGGCCTCTCTCTCTCTCTGGCATCTCGCTCTGGCATCTCTCTCTCTCTCTCTCTCTGGCATCTCGCTCTGGCATCTCTCTCTCTCTCTCTCTCTGGCATCTCTCTCTGGCCTCTCGCTCTCTCTCTCTCTCTCTGGCATCTCTCTCTGGCCTCTCTCTCTCTCTGGCATCTCTCTCTGGCATCTCTCTCTCTCTCTCTCTCTGGCATCTCTCTCTGGCCTCTCGCTCTCTCTCTCTCTCTCTGGCATCTCTCTCTGGCCTCTCTCTCTCTCTGGCATCTCTCTCTGGCATCTCTCTCTCTCTCTCTCTCTGGCATCTCTCTCTCTCTCTCTCTCTGGCATCTCGCTCTGGCATCTCTCTCTGGCCTCTCTCTCTCTCTGGCATCTCGCTCTGGCATCTCTCTCTCTCTCTCTCTCTCTGGCATCTCGCTCTGGCATCTCTCTCTCTCTCTCTCTCTGGCATCTCGCTCTGGCATCTCTCTCTCTCTCTCTCTCTGGCATCTCGCTATGGCATCTCTCTCTCTCTCTGGTCTCTTTCGATAGTGCTCATAGTCCCTCTGTAGACACATCTCTCTCTCTCTGGCATCTCTCTCTCTCTGGCATCTCGCTCTGGCATCTCTCTCTCTCTCTCTCTCTGGCATCTCTCTCTCTCTGGCATCTCTCTCTCTCTCTCGACATTTGCGTGCTGCCCTCACTGCTGCCCCCTGCAGCTGCTGCTCTGATCTGCGCCCTGTCTGTCTGTTATTGTTGAATTATTAAAGGTGCTCTACAGTCCGTGTGTGCTGTGAGGGCCACAGGGGGCGCTGTGGAGACAATGTCCCGCTGTGAACTGTGACACCAGAGCAGAGGACCACACTGTAACAAATTTTTGTAAAATTATAATGAAATTTCAACATTAAAGAAATGTTATTTTGAAAAACAATTCAAACATGCAAATTTAACTATAAATTGGTTAAAAAACATCCAGTGGCGTGTGATTTCAAAAAACGTTACAATACCATAAAATCACACTGAGAATCACAATGGATTACCGTAATTTAACATCAACTTTGCTAGCAAGCAACCATGAGAGTAAGAGGCATGTGTCAGGGTTATAAACTTCTGCTTTGGTTGAAATGACTATTTGCATTAAGCATTTTATAGAAGTAGAGATTTCAACTATAATCTTGTATAAACTGAAGATGTTAAAATAATTGAATAGTTGTGTTCATTAAAGGAAAACAAAATTAAACTGTGTAGTTTTTTGTTCATCCATCCATCCATTTTCTTCCCCTTAATCCATTTCTGGGTTGGGGGGGTGGCAGTCAGTCCACAGAGCACCAGCCCCTCACTGATCCTCCTGCAGGAGGTGAGTCCACAGGAGCTGAGATCTTTCAGTGGGGCTTCAGGCAAAGTGGGGTTAAGTGTCTTGCCTAAGGACACAACGACAGCAGTCATCAGTGGGAGTCGTGAAGTAGGTCTTACGGTGGGATTGAACCTACAACCTTCAGGCTCTAAGGCCAATGCTCTACCAACTGAGCTACTGTCGCCCCCAGTTTTTAGTTGAAGGTCGTATGGTGTAATAATACAAAATGAACATTATAATGGTGTTTCTGTTGTGTGTGAATGAACAGGAACATACAGTTAAATCCTGAAATCACAAAGGCTTAATGTGATTCAGTGAAACTGTCTTTAACCGTTAACATTAGCAACGGTAATGCCATGTTGAGAAAACGGTAAATCCCTGGAATAGGGGTGGGCGATATGGCCTAAAATTCATATTGCGGTATAATTTGGTGTGTGAATTTCAATATAGGTCTAGCAGGTTCTTGCATAAAATAGTCAAGATTGTTAATTATTTATATATTAGAATCTAATATATATATATTTTGAGTTAGAAAATCAGTTGTGAGACGAATAAAGAGACAAATAACATACATTATTTATGTATGTTACAGTAAATACCATTCACTGTAAAAGCAATTTTTAAAAAGAAAAACATATGCATTCATTTAAAATATAAAAAACTCACAAATGTTGAAATCAAAGTCTGTAGGAGTTAGACATGGTCATTATTTATAGTGTCTGAGAGTTTTGTGCAGGTACATGGCTTCAGTAAAAGCTGTTTGTTTACAAAGCTGGTCTTGCCATTTGTTGACGCTCCCTAAGTGCTTTTCTCTGCGCTTACAGTGAACTGGATGATTCAATGGATTTATGTTCATTAAAACAGGGCATTGGATTTGAACAATTGATGTAAATGGTCATTTTGGCACAAATAATTTTGTTTAACAAAGTAGCTTTCGTGAGATATTGACCGCGGAGGTCCGAATCTGACGCTAACTTTCCCAAACTTCTGCTGTGATGCTGCGAACACGGCACACGCATGGATCTTGGCTCACACTGGCGCTTCGAGCCTACGCCCCTTTGACACTGATTGGCCAAAAGGTAGACTCTTAAACTGTGATTACTGTGTGTGTATTTACCTCTGCTGGGGCCGCTGTGACAACAATACATAGACAGAAACACTGTGTTAATGCCGTGCTGTTGTTCGTTGTTTCCAGTGGTGTCCAATAGTGCTAGGCTAATGCTAGGCTAATGTGCTAGGCTAATGCTGCTGAATGCCGGTTTGTTTTGGTCCTTTCTGCTGGCGTCAGAACCTGCGCAATTTAATGACATAATGACCTATCGCAATATGCCGGTATAACAAAAATCTCTACCGTGGGCCAAATTTATACCGTCTACCGCTTATACCGTTTATACCGCCCAGCCCTACCCTGGAACCATATTTGCCAACTTTTTACCATTTTTCTACAAGGAAATGTTTTACAGTGCAGGGATCAGGGCCTTCAGAGAGAGCAGAGAGAGCAGAGAGAGCAGAGAGACCAGAGAGACCAGAGAGAGAGAGAGAGAATGGATCCCAGAGAGACCTGAGATACCAGAAAGAGTGCAGCGAGAGAGACCAGAGAGAGCAGAGGGAGAGAGAGAGAATGGATCCCAGAGAGACCTGAGATACCAGAAAGAGTGCAGCGAGAGAGACCAGAGAGAGCAGAGGGAGAGAGAGAGAATGGATCCCAGAGAGACCTGAGATACCGCGAGAGAGACGAGAGAGAGAGCGAGAGAGAGCAAGAGTAGAGGTGCACCGATCACAGCTTAATTTGCATGATCGGTGAAATGTGCCGATCACAAAGAGCGATCAGATGACACGGGGTTTGTGCGCACAAGTTACTTTCTCTCGTCAAAACTGCGTAAACAAACAACTCATGCAGCTCTCAGTGAGATTCTACAGCGGCAACAACCGCAGTAATGACGTAAGAAACAACACCAAATATGCACCAAAGTTATGGATTTTTTCCCCTCTGCCCCAGCCCTCTGCCCCAGCCCTCTGCCCCCAGCCCTCTGCCCCAGCCCTCTGCCCCCAGCCCTCTGCCCCAGCCCTCTGCCCCCAGCCCACTGCCCCCAGCCCTCTGCCCCAGCCCTCTGCCCCAGCCCTCTGCCCCAGTCCTCTGCCCCAGCCCTCTGCCCCCAGCCCTCTGCCCCAGCCCTCTGCCCCAGCCCTCTGCCCCCAGTCCTCTGCCCCAGCCCTCTGCCCCCAGCCCTCTGCCCCAGCCCTCTGCCCCAGCTCTCTGCCCCCAGTCCTCTGCCCCAGCCCTCTGCCCCAGCCCTCTGCCCCCAGCCCTCTGCCCCAGCCCTCTGCCCCAGCCCTCTGCCCCCAGTCCTCTGCCCCAGCCCTCTGCCCAGCCCTCTGCCCCAGCCCTCTGCCCCAGCCCTCTGCCCCAGCCCTCTGCCCCAGCCCTCTGCCCCAGCCCTCTGCCCCCAGTCCTCTGCCCCAACCCTCTGCCCCAGCCCTCTGCCCCAGCCCTCTGCCCCAGCCCTCTGCCCCAGCTCTCTGCCCCCAGTCCTCTGCCCCCAGCCCTCTGCCCCAGCTCTCTGCCCCCAGTCCTCTGCCCCAACCCTCTGCCCCAGCCCTCTGCCCCCAGCCCTCTGCCCCCAGTCCTCTGCCCCAGCCCTCTGCCCCAGCCCTCTGCCCCAGCCCTCTGCCCCCAGCCCTCTGCCCCAACCCTCTGCCCCAGCCCTCTGCCCCAGCCCTCTGCCCCCAGTCCTCTGCCCCAGCCCTCTGCCCCAGCCCTCTGCCCCAGTCCTCTGCCCCAGCCCTCTGCCCCAGCCCTCTGCCCCAGCCCTCTGCCCCCAGTCCTCTGCCCCAACCCTCTGCCCCAGCCCTCTGCCCCAGCCCTCTGCCCCAGCCCTCTGCCCCAGCTCTCTGCCCCCAGTCCTCTGCCCCAGCCCTCTGCCCCCAGCCCTCTGCCCCAGCTCTCTGCCCCCAGTCCTCTGCCCCAACCCTCTGCCCCAGCCCTCTGCCCCCAGCCCTCTGCCCCCAGTCCTCTGCCCCAGCCCTCTGCCCCAGCCCTCTGCCCCAGCCCTCTGCCCCCAGCCCTCTGCCCCCAGCCCTCTGCCCCAGCCCTCTGCCCCAGCTCTCTACCCCCAGCCCTCTGCCCCAGCTCTCTGCCCCAGCCCTCTGCCCCAGCCCTCTGCCCCCAGCCCTCTGCCCCAGTCCTCTGCCCCCAACCCTCTGCCCCAGCCCTCTGCCCCAGTCCTCTGCCCCCAGCCCTCTGCCCCCAGCCCTCTGCCCCCAGCCCTCTGCCCCCAGCCCTCTGCCCCAGCCGTCTGCCCCAGCCCTCTGCCCCAGCCCTCTGCCCCAGCCCTCTGCCCCCAGCTCTCTGCCCCCAGCCCTCTGCCCCCCCTGCTCTCTGCCCCCAGCCCTCTGCCCCCAGCCCTCTGCCCCCAGCCCTCTGCCCCCTGCTCTCTGCCCCAGCCCTCTGCCCCAGCCCTCTGCCCCCAGCCCTCTGCCCCCTGCTCTCTGCCCCCAGCCCTCTGCCCCCAGCCCTCTGCCCTCTGCCCCTGCTCTCTGCCCTCTGCCCCAGCCCTCTGCCCCAGCCCTCTGCCCCAGCCCTCTGCCCCAGCCCTCTGCCCCAGCCCTCTGCCCCCTGCCCTCTGTCCCCAGCCCTCTGCCCCAGCCCTCTGCCCCAGCCCTCTGCCCCAGCCCTCTGCCCCAGCCCTCTGCCCCCAGCCCTCTGCCCCAGCTCTCTGCCCCCAGCCCTCTGCCCCAGCCCTCTGCCCCAGCTCTCTGCCCCAGCCCTCTGCCCCAGCCCTCTGCCCCAGCCCTCTGCCCCCAGCCCTCTGCCCCCTCCCCTCTGCCCCCAGCCCTCTGCCCCAGCCCTCTGCCCCAGCCCTCTGCCCCAGCCCTCTGCCCCAGCCCTCTGCCCCAGCCCTCTGCCCCAGCCCTCTGCCCCAGCCCTCTGCCCCCAGCCCTCTGCCCCAGCCCTCTGCCCCAGCCCTCTGCCCCAGCCCTCTGCCCCAGCCCTCTGCCCCAGCCCTCTGCCCCAGCCCTCTGCCCCCAGCCCTCTGCCCCCAGCCCTCTGCCCCAGCCCTCTGCCCCAGCCCTCTGCCCCGCCCTCTGCCCCAGCCCTCTGCCCCAGCCGTCTGCCCCAGCCCTCTGCCCCAGCCCTCTGCCCCAGCCCTCTGCCCCCAGCCCTCTGCCCCAGCCCTCTGCCCCAGCCCTCTGCCCCAGCCCTCTGCCCCAGCCCTCTGCCCCAGCCCTCTGCCCCAGCCCTCTGCCCCAGCCGTCTGCCCCAGCCCTCTGCCCCAGCCCTCTGCCCCAGCCGTCTGCCCCAGCCCTCTGCCCCAGCCCTCTGCCCCCAGCCCTCTGCCCCAGCCCTCTGCCCCCAGCCCTCTGCCCCAGCCCTCTGCCCCCAGCCCTCTGCCCCCTCCCCTCTGCCCCCAGCCCTCTGCCCCAGCCCTCTGCCCCAGCCCCTCTGCCCCCTGCCCTCTGCCCCCAGCCCTCTGCCCCCAGTCCTCTGCCCCAACCCTCTGCCCCAGCCCTCTGCCCCAGCCCTCTGCCCCCAGCCGTCTGCCCTCTGCCCCCAGCCCTCTGCCCCCAGCCCTCTGCCCCAGCCCTCTGCCCCAGCCCTCTGCCCCAGCCCTCTGCCCCAGCCCTTGTCTATCGTGGAAAGCTCTGGGCTCAAACAACTCATGTCCGTTGCTTCAATCTGCCATGGCGGAGATATCTGCCTGATGTCTGCCTGATGTCTGCCTGATGTCTGCCTGATGTCTGACTGATGTCTGCCTGATGTCTGCCTGATGTCTGCTGATGTCTGACTGATGTCTGCCTGATGTCTGCCTGATGTCTGCCTGATGTCTGCCTGATGTCTGCCTGATGTCTGACTGATGTCTGCCTGATGTCTGACTGATGTCTGCCTGATGTCTGCCTGATGTCTGCCTGATGCCTGACTGATGTCTGCCTGATGTCTGCCTGATGTCTGCCTGATGTCTGCCTGATGCCTGACTGATGTCTGCCTGATGCCTGCCTGATGTCTGCCTGATGTCTGCCTGATGTCTGACTGATGTCTGCCTGATGTCTGCCTGGTGTCTGCCTGATGTCTGCCTGATGTCTGACTGATGTCTGACTGATGTCTGCCTGATGTCTGACTGATGTCTGCCTGATGTCTGCCTGATGTAAGTAAGTAAGTAAGTTTTTATTTATATACCGCCTTTTCACTGCAGATCTGAGTCTCAAAGCGGTTTACAATTGTTAATTTTGGGCATTTGTATCTCACTCCACACAGAGATGGGAGCGGGGTCGCCAGTACAGGAAGCGCATGCCAGAACTATTGGACATATTTTTAGTGGTAGGGGAAACCGGAGTACCCGGAGGAAACCTACGCAGACACGGGGAGAACATGCAAACTCCACTCAGAAAGGCCCTGGTCCGACCGGGATTCGAACCCAGGACCTTCTTGCTGAGAGGCGAGAGTGCTATCCACTCAGCCACCGTGCCGATGTCTGCCTGATGTCTGCCTGATGTCTGACTGATGTCTGCCTGATGTCTGCCTGATGTCTGACTGATGTCTGCCTGATGTCTGCCTGATGTCTGCCTGATGTCTGCCTGATGTCTGCCTGATGCCTGCCTGATGCCTGCCTGATGCCTGCCTGATGTCTGCCTGATGTCTGCCTGATGTCTGCCTGATGCCTGACTGATGTCTGCCTGATGCCTGACTGATGTCTGACTGATGTCTGCCTGATGCCTGACTGATGTCTGACTGATGTCTGACTGATGTCTGACTGATGTCTGCCTGATGCCTGACTGATGTCTGCCTGATGCCTGACTGATGTCTGACTGATGTCTGCCTGATGCCTGCCTGATGTCTGCCTGATGCCTGACTGATGTCTGACTGATGTCTGCCTGATGCCTGACTGATGTCTGACTGATGTCTGACTGATGTCTGACTGATGTCTGCCTGATGCCCGCCTGCTGCAGCTTTACCAAACTGTATACTCTCACGTTGACCCAGCGTTACTTAGTGAAACTACGGAGTTACGCCCCGGAGCAAACAGCCGCTTGTTTATTGGAAGGAAAATAAAAGCAAAGCAGAGAGAGAGAGAGAGAGAGAGAGAGAGAGAGAGAGAGAGAGAGAGAGAGAGAGAGAGAGAGAGAGAGAGACCAGAGAGAGAGAGAGAGAGAGAGAGAGAGAGAGAGAGAGAGAGAGAGAGAGAGAGAGAGAGAGAGAGAGAGAGGAGAGAGAGAAAGAGATAGAAAGAGATAGAAAGAGAGATGGAAAGAGAATGGCTACCAGAGAGAGAGCAGAGAGAGAGAGAGAGAGAGAGAGAAAGACCAGATAGAGGGACCAGAGAGTGCAGAGGGAGAGACAAGAGAGAGAGGGAGGGAGCAAGAGAGAGAGACGAAAGAGAGAGCGAGAGAACATAGAGAGAGACCAGAGAGAGGGACAAGAGTGGACAGAGGGAGTGACGAGAAAGTGTGAGAGAGAGAGAGAGAGAGAGAGAGAGCATAGAGAGACCAAAGAGAGAGTCAAGAGAGGGACCGGAGAGAGCAGAAATAGAAACGAGAGAGAGCGAGCGAGAGCATAGAGACCAGAGAGAGGGACCAGAAAGAGCAGAGGGAGAAACGAGAGAGAGAGAGAGAGAGAGAGCGAGAGCATAGAGAGACCAAAGAGAGCAGAAGGAGAGATGAGGGAGAGAGCGAGAGAGCATAGAGAGACCAAAGTGAGAGTCAAGAGAGGGACCAGAGAGAAAAGAGGGAGAGACGAGAGAGAGTGGGAGAGAGCACAAGACCATAGAGAGAGACCAGAAAGAGACGCCAGAGAAAGTTGATCTAAAGTTGTGACAAAGGCCAAATATACATGAAAGTTAAAATGTGTGAACTGCTTTAGAGGTAGATTTGAATTCAGGTACCCTAGCTTTAAAGGGCCAACCTGAAGGCGTGCCTCTCATAGTTCCTCTTTCACATCGTCCTGTGTCGTGGGCTAGAGTTCATCCCAACCCCGGTTTTTCTCTGTGTTTGCTTCAGTCCTCCCCTGACAAACATTGGTCTTGTTACAGCCCCTCCCCCACCAGAGGGAGGGGGGAGGAGGGGTGAGGAGGGGGGAGGAGGGGGGAGGAGGGGGGAGACCATATTTATCTCCACACGCTCCTCAGCTGCACCGGAGGAAGCCTGTCCCTGCAGAGATCAGAGTGTGCTCTGGGACATTTCCTCTATTTTGAGATTCTAACCAACATTGTTCCTATTCAAAAACAAAACTGGTCTCCCTCTGGTCTCTCTGGTCTCTCTCTGGTCTCTCTCTGGTCTCTCTCTGGTCTCTCTCTGCTCTCTCTCTAGTCTCTCTCTGGTCTCTCTCTGGTCTCTCTCTGGTCTCTCTCTGGTCTCTCTCTGGTCTCTCTCTAGTCTCTCTCTGGTCTCTCTCTGGTCTCTCTCTGGTCTCTCTCTGGTCTCTCTGGTCTCTCTCTGGTCTCTCTCTAGTCTCTCTCTGGTCTCTCTCTGGTTTCTCTGGTCTCTCTCTGTCTCTCTCTCTGGTCTCTCTCTGGTCTCTCTCTGGTCTCTCTCTAGTCTCTCTCTGGTCTCTCTCTGGTCTCTCTCTGGTCTCTCTCTGGTCTCTCTCTGGTCTCTCTCTGCTCTCTCTCTGGTCAGTACCAGCAGCAGCAGCAGCAGCAGCAGCAGCAGCAGCAGCAGCAGCAGCAGCAGTAGTAGTACCAGCAGCAGTAGTACCATCAGTTCTTACCCCGTGAGTACCACCACGAAGTCCATGACGTTCCAGCCGTTCCTCAGATACGAGCCTTTGTGAAGCGCGAACCCCAACGCCAAGATCTTTATCCCAGACTCGAAGCAGAAGATGGCGATGAAGTACGGCTCCGTCTCCTCCTGCAGGACAAGGGACCAGGTCTGAGCCAGGACTGGACCAGGACTGGACCAGGGCTGAACCAGGGCTGGACCAAGGCTGGACCAGGGCTAAACCAAGGCTGGACTAGGGCTGGACCAGGTCTGAGCCAGGACTGGACCAGGACTGGACCAGGGCTGAACCAGGGCTGGACCAGGACTGGACCAGGGCTGAACCAGGGCTGGACCAGGACTGGACCAGGGCTGGACCAAGGCTGGACCAGGGCTAAACCAAGGCTGGACTAGGGCTGGACCAGGGCTGAACCAAGGCTGGACCAGGGCTGAACCAAGTCTGAAAGACTTCAGTCTGGAGAGACTCAAACAGATGAAACAGATCTGACTCTACATGAATCATAACAGTTACATTTATGATACTGGAGGAATGTGGTTATATCTGGTGCTTAGACCCAGGCAGACTTTACCAGTCGTTCTGACTGCTGTGTGAGACTTACCAGTCGCTCTGACTGCTGTATGAGACTTACCAGTCGTTCTGACTGCTGTATGAGACTTACCAGTCGTTCTGACTGCTGTATGAGACTTACCAGTCGTTCTGACTGCTGTGTGAGACTTACCAGTCATTCTGACTGCTGTGTGAGACTTACCAGTCGCTCTGACTGCTGTATGAGACTTACCAGTCGTTCTGACTGCTGTATGAGACTTACCAGTCGTTCTGACTGCTGTATGAGACTTACCAGTCGTTCTGACTGCTGTGTGAGACTTACCAGTCGTTCTGACTGCTGTGTGAGACTTACCAGTCGTTCTGACTGCTGTATGAGACTTACCAGTCGTTCTGACTGCTGTATGAGACTTACCAGTCGTTCTGACTGCTGTGTGAGACTTACCAGTCGTTCTGACTGCTGTGTGAGACTTACCAGTCGTTCTGACTGCTGTGTGAGACTTACCAGTCGTTCTGACTGCTGTGTGAGGCTTACCAGTCATTCTGACTGCTGTATGAGACTTACCAGTCGTTCTGACTGCTGTGTGAGACTTACCAGTCGCTCTGACTGCTGTGTGAGGCTTACCAGTCATTCTGACTGCTGTGTGAGACTTACCAGTCGTTCTGACTGCTGTATGAGACTTACCAGTCGTTCTGACTGCTGTGTGAGACTTACCAGTCGTTCTGACTGCTGTATGAGACTTACCAGTCGTTCTGACTGCTGTGTGAGACTTACCAGTCGTTCTGACTGCTGCTGTGTGAGACTTACCAGTCGTTCTGACTGCTGTGTGAGACTTACCAGTCGTTCTGACTGCTGTGTGAGACTTACCAGTCGTTCTGACTGCTGTGTGAGGCTTACCAGTCATTCTGACTGCTGTGTGAGACTTACCAGTCGTTCTGACTGCTGTATGAGACTTACCAGTCGTTCTGACTGCTGTGTGAGACTTACCAGTCGTTCTGACTGCTGTATGAGACTTACCAGTCGTTCTGACTGCTGTGTGAGACTTACCAGTCGTTCTGACTGCTGTATGAGACTTACCAGTCGTTCTGACTGCTGTATGAGACTTACCAGTCGTTCTGACTGCTGTATGAGACTTACCAGTCGTTCTGACTGCTGTGTGAGACTTACCAGTCGTTCTGACTGCTGTATGAGACTTACCAGTCGTTCTGACTGCTGTATGAGACTTACCAGTCGTTCTGACTGCTGTGTGAGACTTACCAGTCGTTCTGACTGCTGTATGAGACTTACCAGTCGCTCTGACTGCTGTATGAGACTTACCAGTCGCTCTGACTGCTGTGTGAGACTTACCAGTCGTTCTGACTGCTGTGTGAGGCTTACCAGTCGTTCTGACTGCTGTGTGAGACTTACCAGTCGTTCTGACTGCTGTGTGAGACTTACCAGTCGTTCTGACTGCTGTGTGAGGCTTACCAGTCGTTCTGACTGCTGTGTGAGACTTACCAGTCGTTCTGACTGCTGTATGAGACTTACCAGTCGTTCTGACTGCTGTATGAGACTTACCAGTCGTTCTGACTGCTGTGTGAGACTTACCAGTCGTTCTGACTGCTGTATGAGACTTACCAGTCGTTCTGACTGCTGTGTGAGACTTACCAGTCGCTCTGACTGCTGTGTGAGACTTACCAGTCGTTCTGACTGCTGTATGAGACTTACCAGTCGTTCTGACTGCTGTATGAGACTTACCAGTCGCTCTGACTGCTGTATGAGACTTACCAGTCGCTCTGACTGCTGTGTGAGACTTACCAGTCGTTCTGACTGCTGTGTGAGACTTACCAGTCGTTCTGACTGCTGTGTGAGACTTACCAGTCGTTCTGACTGCTGTGTGAGACTTACCAGTCGCTCTGACTGCTGTATGAGACTTACCAGTCGCTCTGACTGCTGTATGAGACTTACCAGTCGTTCTGACTGCTGTGTGAGACTTACCAGTCGTTCTGACAGCTGTATGAGACTTACCAGTCGTTCTGACTGCTGTATGAGGACTTACCAGTCGTTCTGACTGCTGTATGAGACTTACCAGTCGCTCTGACTGCTGTGTGAGACTTACCAGTCGCTCTGACTGCTGTGTGAGACTTACCAGTCGTTCTGACTGCTGTATGAGACTTACCAGTCGTTCTGACTGCTGTGTGAGACTTACCAGTCGTTCTGACTGCTGTGTGAGACTTACCAGTCGCTCTGACTGCTGTATGAGACTTACCAGTCGTTCTGACTGCTGTATGAGACTTACCAGTCGTTCTGACTGCTGTATGAGACTTACCAGTCGTTCTGACTGCTGTGTGAGACTTACCAGTCGTTCTGACTGCTGTGTGAGACTTACCAGTCGTTCTGACTGCTGTGTGAGACTTACCAGTCGCTCTGACTGCTGTGTGAGACTTACCAGTCGTTCTGACTGCTGTATGAGACTTACCAGTCGTTCTGACTGCTGTGTGAGACTTACCAGTCGTTCTGACTGCTGTATGAGACTTACCAGTCGCTCTGACTGCTGTGTGAGACTTACCAGTCGCTCTGACTGCTGTGTGAGACTTACCAGTCGTTCTGACTGCTGTATGAGACTTACCAGTCGTTCTGACTGCTGTGTGAGACTTACCAGTCGTTCTGACTGCTGTATGAGACTTACCAGTCGTTCTGACTGCTGTATGAGACTTACCAGTCGTTCTGACTGCTGTGTGAGACTTACCAGTCGCTCTGACTGCTGTGTGAGACTTACCAGTCGTTCTGACTGCTGTGTGAGACTTACCAGTCGCTCTGACTGCTGTGTGAGACTTACCAGTCGCTCTGACTGCTGTATGAGACTTACCAGTCGCTCTGACTGCTGTGTGAGACTTACCAGTCGTTCTGACTGCTGTATGAGACTTACCAGTCGTTCTGACTGCTGTATGAGACTTACCAGTCGCTCTGACTGCTGTGTGAGACTTACCAGTCGCTCTGACTGCTGTATGAGACTTACCAGTCGCTCTGACTGCTGTGTGAGACTTACCAGTCGTTCTGACTGCTGTATGAGACTTACCAGTCGTTCTGACTGCTGTGTGAGACTTACCAGTCGCTCTGACTGCTGTATGAGACTTACCAGTCGTTCTGACTGCTGTGTGAGACTTACCAGTCGTTCTGACTGCTGTGTGAGGCTTACCAGTCGTTCTGACTGCTGTGTGAGACTTACCAGTCGTTCTGACTGCTGTATGAGACTTACCAGTCGTTCTGACTGCTGTGTGAGACTTACCAGTCGCTCTGACTGCTGTATGAGACTTACCAGTCGCTCTGACTGCTGTGTGAGACTTACCAGTCGTTCTGACTGCTGTATGAGACTTACCAGTCGCTCTGACTGCTGTGTGAGACTTACCAGTCGCTCTGACAGGGGGGTCTTGTCTCCGTCCGGCAGGTGCTGCTCCAGCGCCAGGACGATGCAGTTAGCGATGATCGTGGTCAGGATCATCCACTCGAACGGAGTACAACAAAGTTAAGGAGAAGAACCAGAGAACCTGAAACCAGGTCTGGACCAGGGCTGACCCTGGTCTGACCTAGGGCTGAACCAGGACTGAACCAGGACTGAACCAGGACTGAACCTGGACTGAACCAGGACTGAACCAGGACTGAACCAGGACTGAACCTGGTCTGACCCAGGGCTGAACCAGGACTGAACCAGGGCTGAACCAGGACTGAACCTGGTCTGACCCAGGACTGAACCAGGACTGAACCAGGACTGAACCAGGACTGAACCTGGTCTGACCCAGGGCTGAACCAGGACTGAACCAGGACTGAACCAGGACTGAACATGGACTGAACCAGGACTGAACCAGGACTGAACCAGGACTGAACCAGGGCTGAACCAGGACTGAACCAGGACTGAAATGGATCTAACCCACAGAACACAGAACAATAGGCCTCACGCTGCATACATTCTTTAAAGGTCTATGATCCCAGACTTTGTAATGTACTAGAGATTCATTTAGCATCAAAACATGTTCATTTAGCAAACTGCTCCAAATCACAACCTAAAACCAGTGTGTAATGATGTGTAAAAGTAAATACACACAAAAAAAACAATCTGGTCTCTCTCTGGTCTCTCTCTGGTCTCTCTCTGGTCTCTCTCTCTGGTCTCTCTCTCTGGTCTCTCTCTCTGGTTCTCTCTCTCTGGTCTCTCTCTCTGGTCTCTCTCTGGTATTCTCCTCTCTGGTTTCTCTCTCTGGTCTCTCTCTCTGTCTCTCTCTGGAATTGTGCTCTCTCTCTGGTCTCTTCTCTGGTCTCTCTCTCTGGTCTCTCTCTCTCTCTGGTCTCTCTCTGGTCTCTCTCTCTGGTCTCTCTCTGGTCTCTCTCTGGTCTCTCTCTGGTCTCTCTCTGGTCTCTCTCTGGTCTCTCTCTGGTCTCTCTCTCTGGTCTCTCTCTCTGGTCTCTCTCTGGTCTCTCTCTGGTCTCTCTCTCTGGTCTCTCTCTGGTCTCTCTCTCTGGTCTCTCTCTGGTCTCTCTCTCTGGTCTCTCTCTGGTCTCTCTCTGGTCTCTCTCTCTGGTCTCTCTCTGGTCTCTCTCTGGTCTCTCTCTGGTCTCTCTCTCTGGTCTCTCTCTGGTCTCTCTCTCTGGTCTCTCTCTCTGGTCTCTCTCTCTGGTCTCTCTCTGGTCTCTCTCTCTGGTCTCTCTCTGGTCTCTCTCTGGTCTCTCTCTGGTCTCTCTCTGGTCTCTCTCTGGTCTCTCTCTGGTCTCTCTCTCTGGTCTCTCTCTGGTCTCTCTCTATGGTCTCTCTCTGGTCTCTCTCTGGTCTCTCTCTCTGGTCTCTCTCTCTGGTCTCTCTCTGGTCTCTCTCTCTGGTCTCTCTCTGGTCTCTCTCTGGTCTCTCTCTCTGGTCTCTCTCTGGTCTCTCTCTCTGGTCTCTCTCTGGTCTCTCTCTGGTCTCTCTCTGGTCTCTCTCTCTGGTCTCTCTCTCTGGTCTCTCTGGTCTCTCTCTGGTCTCTCTCTCTGGTCTCTCTCTGGTCTCTCTCTCTGGTCTCTCTCTCTGGTCTCTCTCTGGTCTCTCTCTGGTCTCTCTCTCTGGTCTCTCTCTGGTCTCTCTCTGGTCTCTCTCTGGTCTCTCTCTGGTCTCTCTCTCTGGTCTCTCTCTGGTCTCTCTCTGGTCTTTCTCTGGTCTCACTCTGGTCTCTCTCTGGCCTCTCTCTGGTCTCACTCTGGTCTCTAACCATGTGTCTCTTCAGGCTCTCCATCTCTGCTGTCGTCATGTCGTACCTGCAGAACCCACAGCCCATGTCTCCGCCCTGGTGACCCCCATCGACCAATCACAGGACTCGGATCAACATGGCAGCCAATCAGCTTCTAGGACACAGACTCTAAACATGTGAAATTTAGTGTTTTAAACTTTATACGATTTTAACAAAATGTTGGAAATAAAGTTTGGAAATAACATTGTAAATGATGTTGTCTTTTTATTTATCTGCTTTAGTCCTGCTTTAGACCTGCTTTAGTCCTGCTTTAGTCCTGCTTTAGTCCTGCTTTAGTCCTGCTTTAGTCCTGCTTTAGACCTGCTTTAGACCTTCTTTAGTCCTGCTTTAGTCCTGCTTTAGACCTGCTTTAGACCTGCTTTAGTCCTGCTTTAGACCTGCTTTAGACCTGCTTTAGACCTGCTTTAGACCTTCTTTAGTCCTGCTTTAGTCCTGCTTTAGTCCTGCTTTAGACCTTCTTTAGACCTGCTTTAGTCCTGCTTTAGTCCTGCTTTAGTCCTGCTTTAGACCTTCTTTAGTCCTGCTTTAGTCCTGCTTTAGACCTTCTTTAGACCTGCTTTAGTCCTGCTTTAGACCTGCTTTAGTCCTGCTTTAGTCCTGCTTTAGTCCTGCTTTAGACCTGCTTTAGACCTGCTTTAGTCCTGCTTTAGACCTGCTTTAGTCCTGCTTTAGTCCTGCTTTAGTCCTGCTTTAGACCTGCTTTAGACCTACTTTAGTCCTGCTTTAGACCTTCTTTAGTCCTGCTTTAGTCCTGCTTAAGTCCTGCTTTAGACCTGCTTTAGTCCTGCTTTAGACCTGCTTTAGTCCTGCTTTAGTCCTGCTTTAGACCTGCTTTAGACCTTCTTTAGTCCTGCTTTAGTCCTGCTTTAGACCTGCTTTAGTCCTGCTTTAGACCTGCTTTAGTCCTGCTTTAGACCTGCTTTAGTCCTGCTTTAGACCTGCTTTAGACCTGCTTTAGTCCTGCTTTAGACCTGCTTTAGTCCTGCTTTAGACCTGCTTTAGACCTTCTTTAGTCCTGCTTTAGTCCTGCTCTAGTCCTGCTTTAGTTTAGACCAGAAAAAGAGACCCGCGAGAGAGACCAGAGAGAGACCAGAGAGAGAGACCAGAGAGAGACCAGAGAGAGACCAGAGAGAGAGACCAGAGAGAGAGACCAGAGAGAGAGACCAGAGAGAGAGACCAGAGAGAGAGAGAGAAACCAGCCCAGATAGCAACAGACTCCGGGGCAGATCCGCATTAGGTCCGCCACATCCGCAAAGAATCAGATCCGCAGAGCGGACCCGCGGCGGATTCAAACCAGATCCACAGAGTGACGCTCTCTAACCTCCGCAGAGATACGCTCTCTAACCTCCGCAGAGATACGCTCTCTAACCTCCGCAGAGATACGCTCTCTAACCTCCGCAGAGATACGCTCTCTAACCTCCTCAGAGATACGCTCTCTAACCTCCGCAGAGATACGCTCTCTAACCTCCGCAGAGATACGCTCTCTAACCTCCGCAGAGATACGCTCTCTAACCTCCGCAGAGATACGCTCTCTAACCTCCACAGAGATACGCTCTCTAACCTCCGCAGAGATACGCTCTCTAACCTCCGCAGAGATACGCTCTCTAACCTCCGCAGAGATACGCTCTCTAACCTCCACAGAGATACGCTCTCTAACCTCCGCAGAGATACGCTCTCTAACCTCCGCAGAGATACGCTCTCTAACCTCCACAGAGATACGCTCTCTAACCTCCGCAGAGATACGCTCTCTAACCTCCGCAGAGATACGCTCTCTAACCTCCGCAGAGATACGCTCTCTAACCTCCGCAGAGATACGCTCTCTAACCTCCACAGAGATACGCTCTCTAACCTCCGCAGAGATACGCTCTCTAACCTCCGCAGAGATACGCGTGTGATCCGCGCTGCGGACGCGCTGCGGACGCGCTGCGGACGCGCCGCGCACAAACTGACACTCGGGGTTAACTGCATTCTCCGAAAGTCCGCTGTGAGTACATCGTCAAAGATCATTTATATTATCCCCAGTTGTGTTATAAAGTTAACTGGGGTTATAGTGTCTGTGTGAATGTTTTGTGCTTTTAGAGCGCAGTAAAGTTTATCAGTAAAGTTTGTGTTAAATCCCAGAGTCACATTTGTGTATAACCGTAAAGATAGTTTGACAGATGCTGGAGGAATACAGTCTATGAGGAATACCTTTGTAGTTAGTTTCTAGTATTTATCCGAATGTTTTTACTTGTTGTACTTTCTTTTACGTGTAAGAGATGATTAGTATTCCATAATTTACCACCTGGATACTGGAAGCTACTTTTAAGTGTGTATGTTTGTCCGATCACAGCAGATACTACATGTAAAGAATATATTTGGCACTTTTCACTGACCAGGGTTTCACAAAATGTACAATTTGCTGTTCTTTTGTATTAGCAGAGGTGACAGGACGTCCGTACATAAACTAGAGACCCATAAACTGTAAGTAACTTCAATGTTGTTTGTATTAGCTCTGTCCAGCAGGGGGCAGTCATGTCACAGGTGTTCATATCATCTAAAGGTGTGCTCATTAACTGACTGCCATTGTGAATGTTTACTAGTGCAGTGTATTTGTGTGTCAGTGATTTATCAGGTGGCACATTAACAGCATTAACTGGCCAGCATTGTCACCTGTAAAATGTGCCTATTGTATGAAAGTATTATACTAAATAATCTCTTTGTATTGTTATTATTCTTCCAGAAGCTGTAAAAAGGAATAATCTGTGCCGCACAATCACGGACGTGGAGGTTTTTAAGCACTGCATTAGGTGGTTTCATTTGGCAAGGACCAGACCCACCGTCTCCATAAGTTTATGGTTTATTGTGTTTGCATCTTTATTATTTATTTTTATTATAAATAGACATGTTTCTGTAAGTCTATATATTGCAAAAAAATGACAAATTGAATATTACAATTATTGATACCATATTGAGTGAGATTCAGTGTGTGGTCATTTTGGTCGCCTCTACAAAATACACATGTACATAATATTGTACATTTACATATAAATATGTTTTGTATTAACTTTGTTAAGTAAAACAAATAGAATTACATTCAACTAAATCCTAATGGCTAAGGTCATGACAAATCTGGAAATATGTTATATTTAATACAGATGATCATGATTATTTAATGGTTCTTAGCAACTCATTTTAAGGTTAAAGTAGATCATAGTTCATTGGTGATTACTGTACAACATGAGTCTGAAAGAAAACAACAAATCTGATGTTTCTTTGATGTATTTTAGATGTTCTTCTCGTTGGCAGTATTGCACATAATGAAGATGGAACATGATTCATCTTCTTGGTGAGTATTCAGTGTTAATGTGTATATTAGATAACTCTGATCCTATGATTATGAGACTTGTTTGTTTTCAATACTCTCACTTTACTGCAGTGTCCTCTGAGTATCTGGGTCTGGTCAGTCAGGTCCAGGCCGCAGTACAGCAGTATACTGGGGTTTAGTGTTTACAATTACTACATCAATATTACCCTGTTTTTTATGAATCTTTTGATATAAATAGGACGGGGACGCTGAGCCAAGGACATTTGGAATGGCTGTGCTGTACTTTTGGTAAGTCTAAAAAGAAGAAAATACTAAAGTGAAATGTCCACTGGTCTAATCTGTGTGTGCTCATGTCAGACTCTGATGCTGTGAAAAGGGAAAACCTTTACTGGAACATGACAGACCAAACTAGACCATGACAGACCAAACTAGACCATGACAGACCAAACTAGACCATGACAGACCAAACTAGACCATGACAGACCAAACTAGACCATGACAGACCAAACTAGACCATGACAGACCAAACTAGACCATGACAGACCAAACTAGACAAATGTTCAAGATTTATCTGAGCAGGCGCCACGTGGAACCATCTACTGCTGCAGAAGGAGAGCCATAATCTACATCTACAGCTGCAGAAGGAGAGCCATAATCTACACCTACTGCTGCAGAAGGAGAGCCATAATCTACACCTACAGCTGCAGAAGGAGAGCCATAATCTACACCTACTGCTGCAGAAGGAGAGCCATAATCTACACCTACTGCTGCAGAAGGAGAGCCATAATCTACACCTACAGCTGCAGAAGGAGAGCCATAATCTACACCTACAGCTGCAGAAGGAGAGCCATAATCTACACCTACAGCTGCAGAAGGAGAGCCATAATCTACATCTACAGCTGCAGAAGGAGAGCCATAATCTACACCTACAGCTGCAGAAGGAGAGCCATAATCTACACCTACAGCTGCAGAAAGAGAGCCATAATCTACATCTACTGCTGCAGAAGGAGAGCCATAATCTACACCTACAGCTGCAGAAGGAGAGCCATAATCTACACCTACTGCTGCAGAAGGAGAGCCATAATCTACACCTACTGCTGCAGAAGGAGAGCCATAATCTACACCTACAGCTGCAGAAGGAGAGCCATAATCTACACCTACTGCTGCAGAAGGAGAGCCATAATCTACACCTACTGCTGCAGAAGGAGAGCCATAATCTACACCTACTGCTGCAGAAGGAGAGCCATAATCTACACCTACAGCTGCAGAAGGAGAGCCATAATCTACACCTACTGCTGCAGAAGGAGAGCCATAATCTACACCTACTGCTGCAGAAGGAGAGCCATAATCTACACCTACAGCTGCAGAAGGAGAGCCATAATCTACACCTACAGCTGCAGAAGGAGAGCCATAATCTACACCTACAGCTGCAGAAGGAGAGCCATAATCTACACCTACTGCTGCAGAAGGAGAGCCATAATCTACACCTACAGCTGCAGAAGGAGAGCCATAATCTACATCTACAGCTGCAGAAGGAGAGCCATAACCTACATCTACAGCTGCAGAAGGAGAGCCATAATCTACATATACAGCTGCAGAAGGAGAGCCATAATCTACACCTACAGCTGCAGAAGGAGAGCCATAATCTACACCTACAGCTGCAGAAGGAGAGCCATAATCTACACCTACAGCTGCAGAAGGAGAGCCATAATCTACACCTACTGCTGCAGAAGGAGAGCCATAATCTACTGCTGCAGAAGGAGAGCCATAATCTACACCTACTGCTGCAGAAGGAGAGCCATAATCTACACCTACTGCTGCAGAAGGAGAGCCATAATCTACTGCTGCAGAAGGAGAGCCATAATCTACACCTACTGCTGCAGAAGGAGAGCCATAATCTACACCTACTGCTGCAGAAGGAGAGCCATAATCTACACCTACAGCTGCAGAAGGAGAGCCATAATCTACACCTACTGCTGCAGAAGGAGAGCCATAATCTACACCTACAGCTGCAGAAGGAGAGCCATAATCTACACCTACAGCTGCAGAAGGAGAGCCATAATCTACACCTACAGCTGCAGAAGGAGAGCCATAATCTACACCTACAGCTGCAGAAGGAGAGCCATAATCTACACCTACAGCTGCAGAAGGAGAGCCATAATCTACATCTACTGCTGCAGAAGGAGAGCCATAATCTACACCTACAGCTGCAGAAGGAGAGCCATAATCTACACCTACTGCTGCAGAAGGAGAGCCATAATCTACATCTACTGCTGCAGAAGGAGAGCCATAATCTACACCTACAGCTGCAGAAGGAGAGCCATAATCTACACCTACAGCTGCAGAAGGAGAGCCATAATCTACACCTACAGCTGCAGAAGGAGAGCCATAATCTACACCTACAGCTGCAGAAGGAGAGCCATAATCTACACCTACAGCTGCAGAAGGAGAGCC
Organism: Knipowitschia caucasica; assembly: GCA_964034765.1. Lineage (NCBI taxonomy): Eukaryota > Metazoa > Chordata > Actinopteri > Gobiiformes > Gobiidae > Knipowitschia > Knipowitschia caucasica. Next base: position 51,492,831 of record OZ035825.1, read on the forward strand.
ATAATCTACACCTACAGCTGCAGAAGGAGAGCCATAATCTACATCTACAGCTGCAGAAGGAGAGCCATAATCTACACCTACTGCTGCAGAAGGAGAGCCATAATCTACACCTACAGCTGCAGAAGGAGAGCCATAATCTACATCTACAGCTGCAGAAGGAGAGCCATAATCTACACCTACTGCTGCAGAAGGAGAGCCATAATCTACATCTACAGCTGCAGAAGGAGAGCCATAATCTACACTGCTGCTGCAGAAGGAGAGCCATAATCTACACCTACTGCTGCAGAAGGAGAGCCATAATCTACACCTACAGCTGCAGAAGGAGAGCCATAATCTACACTGCTGCTGCAGAAGGAGAGCCATAATCTACACCTACTGCTGCAGAAGGAGAGCCATAATCTACACCTACAGCTGCAGAAGGAGAGCCATAATCTACAACTACAGCTGCAGAAGGAGAGCCATAATCTACACCTACTGCTGCAGAAGGAGAGCCATAATCTACACCTACTGCTGCAGAAGGAGAGCCATAATCTACACCTACAGCTGCAGAAGGAGAGCCATAATCTACACCTACTGCTGCAGAAGGAGAGCCATAATCTACATCTACAGCTGCAGAAGGAGAGCCATAATCTACATATACAGCTGCAGAAGGAGAGCCATAATCTACACCTACTGCTGCAGAAAGAGAGCCATAATCTACACCTACAGCTGCAGAAGGAGAGCCATAATCTACATCTACTGCTGCAGAAGGAGAGCCATAATCTACATCTACAGCTGCAGAAGGAGAGCCATAATCTACACTGCTGCTGCAGAAGGAAAGCCATAATCTACATCTACAGCTGCAGAAGGAGATCCATAATCTACACCTACAGCTGCAGAAGGAGAGCCATAATCTACATCTACTGCTGCAGAAGGAGAGCCATAATCTACATCTACAGCTGCAGAAGGAGAGCCATAATCTACACCTACAGCTGCAGAAGGAGAGCCATAATCTACATCTACTGCTGCAGAAGGAGAGCCATAATCTACACCTACAGCTGCAGAAGGAGAGCCATAATCTACACCTACAGCTGCAGAAGGAGAGCCATAATCTACATCTACTGCTGCAGAAGGAGAGCCATAATCTACACCTACTGCTGCAGAAGGAGAGCCATAATCTACACCTACAGCTGCAGAAGGAGAGCCATAATCTACATCTACAGCTGCAGAAGGAGAGCCATAATCTACACCTACTGCTGCAGAAGGAGAGCCATCTTCTACACCTACAGCTGCAGAAGGAGAGCCATAATCTACATCTACAGCTGCAGAAGGAGAGCCATAATCTACACCTACTGCTGCAGAAGGAGAGCCATAATCTACAACTACAGCTGCAGAAGGAGAGCCATAATCTACATCTACAGCTGCAGAAGGAGAGCCATAATCTACATCTACAGCTGCAGAAGGAGAGCCATAATCTACATCTACTGCTGCAGAAGGAGAGCCATAATCTACACCTACTGCTGCAGAAGGAGAGCCATAATCTACATCTACAGCTGCAGAAGGAGAGCCATAATCTACAGCTGCAGAAGGAGAGCCATAATCTACACCTACAGCTGCAGAAGGAGAGCCATAATCTACACCTACAGCTGCAGAAGGAGAGCCATAATCTACATCTACTGCTGCAGAAGGAGAGCCATAATCTACACCTACAGCTGCAGAAGGAGAGCCATAATCTACACCTACAGCTGCAGAAGGAGAGCCATAATCTACATCTACTGCTGCAGAAGGAGAGCCATAATCTACACCTACTGCTGCAGAAGGAGAGCCATAATCTACACCTACAGCTGCAGAAGGAGAGCCATAATCTACACATACAGCTGCAGAAGGAGAGCCATAATCTACATCTACAGCTGCAGAAGGAGAGCCATAATCTACACCTACAGCTGCAGAAGGAGAGCCATAATCTACATCTACTGCTGCAGAAGGAGAGCCATAATCTACATCTACAGCTGCAGAAGGAGAGCCATAATCTACACCTACTGCTGCAGAAGGAGAGCCATAATCTACATCTACAGCTGCAGAAGGAGAGCCATAATCTACACCTACAGCTGCAGAAGGAGAGCCATAATCTACACCTACAGCTGCAGAAGGAGAGCCATAATCTACACCTACAGCTGCAGAAGGAGAGCCATAATCTACACCTACAGCTGCAGAAGGAGAGCCATAATCTACACCTAAAGCTGCAGAAGGAGAGCCATAATCTACATCTACAGCTGCAGAAGGAGAGCCATAATCTACACCTACTGCTGCAGAAGGAGAGCCATAATCTACACCTACTGCTGCCTTTTGGACTTTCTAGAGGCTATTCCCCAAAAAATGTATTCAAGATATGTATTTGTTTTGAATTGTTAATGACTAAAGCATTGGTCCCAAACCCAATGACCTGACAGACTTTTACGGACACTTCAGTCCCATTAAAGCCCAGTCTTTGATAAAGTGAATACACTGATACATAACCTGTGCTATAGTGAACTCATTTGCATTGTGTAGCATGAGTGAAGGGAGGGCCATGTTGTTAGAGCTGCAGCTGCTTTTGGATCTGACAGAATCTATTGGATTATATTTTTATAAAATTGCGTCCACAATTTTTGTAATGCATATTTGATTTTAAAAAGATTAAAATGTCTAGTTTGCATCATAGATTATTAAAAAATACTTTATTTGTGTACTTACATATGGTTTAGAATATATGAAAGGAACTATGCAATATATAGTAAGTATTGTAATTGCCATTAAATAATAAATAATATTTGACTTTATATAACAGGAGTAATGTATTGTGTCCATTATGGTTTTTGTGTAGTTACAATATATACAAAATCTTATTTCATCCAATGCTTTCTAATTAAAAATGGCAATACCAATAGTTTACATGTATATATTCACATGACATGCAGCAGAATTCAATATATACATTATTAGATCCGCGGGACAGAACAGGTAAGCGGATATGCAGCGGGTCCTGAGCGGATGAAAGTTACGTACCGCAGCTTTAAGAAGTGATAGTCGCCCCGCCCTCTCTGTCACGTGAGCAGCAGTATGTAAACACGTGTCACGTGACAAGTGCAGAGCTTCAACATGGCCACGGACAGAGGCACACATCTGCAGCGCTCTCCCCGGGTCTCCTCTCTACTCCTCCCGCTCATCTGTCTTCTGTCTCTGCTGGTTTCCCGACTCGACGCGGTCCCTCTGAGGCCGGGGGAGAAGGCAGACACATGCGGGTACCAGGTGAGTGTCTGTAGGGTGGGGGTAGGGTGGGCTATAACTAAATTTGTTCACAAAATACTACCCAAAATCATATTGTATTTAAGTATCTCTTATCAAAATCCTTTCTGAAAGTTCCACAACAATAAAAGTTTTCTGGTGTTGCTGGTGTTTCTGGTGTTTCTGGTGTGTGTGTGTGGTGTGTGTGTGTTTCTGTTAATAAATATATTTAACATATTTAACAAAATAGTAAAGTACTTCCTGAGGCTGTGGTTCAGATCTGAGCTCTAAGATTCTAATCTTTACTCACACCAGGAAACACTACTCACACCATGAAGCGCTACTCACACCATGAAGCGCTACTCACACCATGAAGCGCTACTCACACCATGAAGCACTACTCACACCAGGAAACACTACTCACACCATGAAGCGCTACTCACACCATGAAGCGCTACTCACACCACGAAACGCTACTCACACCATGAAGCGCTACTCACACCATGAAGCGCTACTCACACCATGAAACACTACTCACACCATGAAGCGCTACTCACACCAGGAAACACTACACTCACACCATGAAGCGCTACTCACACCATGAAATACTACTCACACTATGAAGCGCTACTCACACCAGGAAACACTACTCACACCATGAAACACTACTAACACCATGAAGCGCTACTCACACCAGGAAACACTACTCACACCAGGAAACACTACTAACACCATGAAGCGCTACTCACACCATGAAGCGCTACTCACACCAGGAAACACTACACTCACACCATGAAGCGCTACTCACACCATGAAACACTACTCACACCATGAAGCGCTACTCACCATGAAACACTACACTCACACCAGGAAACACTATTCACACCATGAAGCGCTACTCACACCATGAAGCTCTACTCACACCATGAAGCGCTACTCACACCATGAAGCGCTACTCACACCATGAAGCACTACTCACACCAGGAAACACTACTCACACCAGGAAACACTACTCACACCATGAAACGCTACTCACACCATGAAGCACTACTCACACCATGAAGCGCTACTCACACCATGAAGCACCACTCACACCATGAAACGTCACTCACACCATGAAGCACCACTCACACCATGAAACGCTACTCACACCATGAAGCACCACTCACACCAGGAAACACCACTCACACCATTAAGCACTACTCACACCAGGAAACGCCACTCACACCAGGAAACGCACCATCAAACACTACAGACACACACACACACCAGGAAACACTACACTCACACCATGAAGCACCACTCACACCAGGAAACACTACTCACACCAGGAAACACTACACTCACACCAGGAAACACTACACTCACACCAGGAAACACTACTCACACCAGGAAACACTACTCACACCAGGAAACACTACACTCACACCAGGAAACACTACACTCACACCAGGAAACACTACTCACACCAGGAAACACTACACTCACACCAGGAAACACTACTCACACCAGGAAACACTACACTCACACCAGGAAACACTACACTCACACCAGGAAACACTACTCACACCAGGAAACACTACTCACACCAGGAAACACTACACTCACACCAGGAAACACTACTCACACCAGGAAACACTACTCACACCATGAAACACTACTCACACCAGGAAACACTACTCACACCATGAAACACTACTCACACCAGGAAACACTACACTCACACCAGGAAACACTACACTCACACCAGGAAACACTACACTCACACCAGGAAACACTACTCACACCAGGAAACACTACTCACACCAGGAAACACTACACTCACACCAGGAAACACTACTCACACCAGGAAACACTACTCACACCATGAAACACTACTCACACCAGGAAACACTACACTCACACCAGGAAACACTAAACTCACACCAGGAAACATTACACTCACACCAGGAAACACTACACTCACACCAGGAAACAACTACTCACACCAGGAAACACTACACTCACACCAGGAAACACTACACTCACACCAGGAAACACTACACTCACACCAGGAAACACTACTCACACCAGGAAACACTACTCACACCATGAAACACTACTCACACCAGGAAACACTACACTCACACCAGGAAACACTACTCACACCAGGAAACACTACTCACACCAGGAAACACTACACTCACACCAGGAAACACTACTCACACCAGGAAACACTACTCACACCAGGAAACACTACACTCACACCAGGAAACACTACACTCACACCAGGAAACACTACTCACACCAGGAAACACTACACTCACACCAGGAAACACTACTCACACCAGGAAACACTACTCACACCATGAAACACTACTCACACCAGGAAACACTACACTCACACCAGGAAACACTACACTCACACCAGGAAACACTACACTCACACCAGGAAACACTACTCACACTAGGAAACACTACACTCACACCAGGAAACACTACACTCACACCAGGAAATACTACACTCCACACCAGGAAACACTACACTCACACCAGGAAACACTACACTCACACCAGGAAACACTACTCACACCAGGAAACACTACACTCACACCAGGAAACACTACTCACACCAGGAAACACTACTCACACCAGGAAACACTACTCACACCAGGAAACACTACTCACACCAGGAAACACTACACTCACACCAGGAAACACTACTCACACCAGGAAACACTACTCACACCAGGAAACACTACACTCACACCAGGAAACGCTACTCACACCAGGAAACACTACTCACACCATGAAACACTACTCACACCAGGAAACACTACACTCACACCAGGAAACACTACACTCACACCAGGAAACACTACACTCACACCAGGAAACACTACACTCACACCAGGAAACACTACACTCACACCAGGAAACACTACACTCACACCAGGAAACACTACTCACACCAGGAAACACTACACTCACACCAGGAAACACTACACTCACACCAGGAAAACACTACTCACACCAGGAAACACTACACTCACACCAGGAAACACTACTCACACCAGGAAACACTACACTCACACCAGGAAACACTACACTCACACCAGGAAACACTACTCACACCAGGAAACACTACTCACACCAGGAAACACTACACTCACACCAGGAAACACTACTCACACCAGGAAACACTACTCACACCATGAAACACTACTCACACCAGGAAACACTACACTCACACCAGGAAACACTACACTCACACCAGGAAACACTACTCACACCAGGAAACACTACACTCACACCAGGAAACACTACACTCACACCAGGAAACACTACACTCACACCAGGAAACGCTACTCACACCAGGAAACACTACACTCACACCAGGAAACGCTACTCACACCAGGAAACACTACTCACACCATGAAACACTACTCACACCAGGAAACACTACACTCACACCAGGAAACACTACTCACACCAGGAAACACTACTCACACCAGGAAACACTACACTCACACCAGGAAACACTACACTCACACCAGGAAACACTACTCACACCAGGAAACACTACACTCACACCAGGAAACACTACACTCACACCAGGAAACACTACACTCACACCAGGAAACACTACACTCACACCAGGAAACACTACACTCACACTAGGAAACACTACTCACACCAGGAAACACTACACTCACACCAGGAAACACTACACTCACACCAGGAAACCCTACACTCACACCAGGAAACACTACTCACACCAGGAAACACTACACTCACACCAGGAAACACTACACTCACACCAGGAAACACTACACTCACACCAGGAAACACTACTCACACCAGGAAACACTACACTCACACCAGGAAACACTTACAGACCTCAGCTTTAGACATTTGGGTTATTCAGACTAAAGTTACAGACCTGAGCTTTAAGGACCATGTGTTTTTTTTAGGGCTGTCAAACGATTAAAATTGTTTAGTTGATTAATTGCACAGAAATGGTGAGTTAACTCACGATTAATCGCATTTTTAACATTCTATTTCAAATCCACTCCCAATTGAAGTTAAATGAGATTATCAAATATAATGACACATTGTCATTCATACCAAATTTATGGCGCCGTAAAGATGGCGCCGTGGCAAGAGCTCTGGTGTGTGTGGCGCACACCGGGGTAGTCTTGCACAGTTTTTCCAATGTGGTTTTACTGCAAATGGCAAATAAATGAATCTGAATCTGAATCAAATGTACTTAAATCTGTTTGCTTTGGGGCAAAACCAACATGAGCTGTTAATGAAAGGGGGAAATTTACATACCCCAGCTTAGGGCTGGGCGGTATAAACGGTATAAGCGGTAGACGGTATAAATGTGGCCCACGGTAGAGATTTTTGTTATACCGGCATATTGCGATACGTCATTATGTCATTAAATTGCGCAGGCTCTGACGCCAGCAGAAAGGACCAAAACAAACCGGCATTCAGCAGCATTAGCCTAGCACTATTAGCCTAGCATTAGCCTAGCACTATTGGACACCACTGGAAACAACGAACAACAGCACGGCATTAACACTGTGTTTCTGTCTATGTATTGTTGTCACAGCGGCCCCAGCAGAGGTAAATACACACACAGTAATCACAGTTTAAGAGTCTACCTTTTGGCCAATCAGTGTCAAAGGGGCGTAGGCTCGAAGCGCCAGCGTGAGCCAAGATCCATGTGTGTGCCGTGTCCGCAGCATCACGCAGTTTGGGAAAGTTAGCGTCAGATTCGGACCTCCGCGGTCAATATCTCACGAAAGCTACTTTGTTAAACAAAATTATTTGTGCCAAAATGATCATTTACATAAATTGTTCAAATCCAATGCGCTGTTTTAATGAACATAAAATCCATTGAATCATCCAGCGCAGAGAAAAGCGCTTAGGGAGCGTCAACAAATGGCAAGACCAGCTTTGTAAACAAACAGCTTTTACTGAAGTCATGCACCTGCACAAAACTCTCAGACACTATAAATAATGACCATGTCTAACTCCTACAGACTTTGTTTTCATCATTTGTGAGTTTTTTATATTTTAAATGAATGCATATGTTTTTCTTTTTAAAAATTGCTTTTACAGTGAATGGTATTTACTGTAACATACATAAATAATGTATGTTATTTGTCTCTTTATTCGTCTCACAACTGATTTTCTAACTCAAAAAATATATATTAGATTCTAATATATAAATAATTAACAATCTTGACTATTTTATGCAAGAACCTGCTAGACCTATATTGAAATTCACACACCAAATTATACCGCGATATATACCGTCTACCGTCTATGACCCAAATTATACCGCGATATGAATTTTAGGCCATATCGCCCACCCCTACCCCAGCTTTAATTCAGCGTTTCAGTTTAGTTTAGTTTCAGGAGGAGACAGGGACACTGTATTTGCGCGCTGAGGTTACGCACAGGTTACGCACAGGTTACGCACAGGTTACGCACAGGTTGCAAAGACACGAACACAACATGCAGACAATAGTTCTGTGGCGTGTTTGGTCTTATGACCATGTTACCGCGGCGACCACTCACTCAAAGCCGCTCACAGCCGTGTTGTTGTGAGCGGCTCACAGCCGTGTTGTTGTGAGCGGCTCACAGCCGTGTTGTTGTGAGCGGCTCACAGCCGTGTTGTTGTGAGCGGCTCACAGCCGTGTTGTTGTGAGCGGCTCACAGCCGTGTTGTTGTGAGCGGCTCACAGCCGTGTTGTTGTGAGCGGCTCACAGCCGTGTTGTTGTGAGCGGCTCACAGTCGTGTTGTTGTGAGCGGCTCACAGTCAGAGCGGCCACGGAGGAGGCGGACTTCAGTCCACAGCAAACAACAGCCCCGCGGTGACGCACGTATTCTTTTAAAACATGAATCCCCAGAGGACCTGCTCTGATGCATCTCACACGCAGCATTCTGAGTGATAATGGATAAATGGGCGGGTCATTCGGACGTGCGTTAATGCGTTAATTTTTTTTTTACGCGTTAATGAAAAATGCAATTAACGTGAGTTAACGCGATAATTTTGACAGCCCTAGTTTTTTTTTTTTTTATTCTTTATTTTCAACTGTCAGAAAAAATACAAGATACACTTACATGACAAGTGTAGCCCCCTCCCTCATCCCCCATGTGTTTGCAGTCGTGTCATGTGACCAAGGCCGGCTTCCTGAACGTCCACCTGGTCCCTCACACTCATGATGACGTGGGTTGGCTCAAGACTGTGGACCAGTACTTCTACGGAGGTGATGTCACATTCCACCTGGTTTTGGTTTTGTTTCCTACTCTGCTCTACTCTACCCTACTCTACTCTACCCTACTCTACTCTACCCTACTCTACTCTACTCTACCCTACTCTGCTCTACTCTACTCTACTCTACTCTACTCTACTCTGCTCTACTCTACTCTACCCTACCCTACTCTACTCTACTCTACTCTACCCTACTCTACTCTACCCTACTCTACCCTACGCTACCCTACTCTACCCTACCCTACTCTACTCTACGCTACCCTACCCTACTCTACTCTACTCTACCTCGTTGTGAATAGAGTCCCAAATACTAAAACTATCATTTTAAAACGCCAAAAAGTAAAACATAATAAGTAGTAGAGTAGAGTAGAGTAGAGTAGAGTAGAGTAGAGTAGAGTAGAGTAGAGTAGAGTAGAGTAGAGTAGAGTAGAGTAGAGTAGAGTAGAGTAGAGTAGAGTAGGGTAGAGTAGAGTAGAGTAGGGTAGAGTGGAGTAGGAGTAGAGTAGGAGTAGAGTAGGAGTAGAGTAGGAGTAGAGTAGGAGTAGAGTGGAGTAGGAGTAGAGTAGGAGTAGAGTAGGAGTAGAGTAGGAGTAGAGTAGGAGTAGAGTGGAGTAGGAGTAGAGTAGGAGTAGAGTAGGAGTAGAGTAGGAGTAGAGTAGGAGTAGAGTAGGAGTAGAGTAGAGTAGGAGTAGAGTAGGAGTAGAGTGGAGTAGGAGTAGAGTAGGAGTAGAGTAGGAGTAGAGTAGGAGTAGAGTAGAGTCTGGTTCCTCAGGTCGAGCTGCAGTTCATTCACAGATCACATGTTTTTAAACTTGAGGGAAACTCACGTGTCACTGACAGACCATAATGAGAGAGAGACTCCCTCTGGTCTCTCCCTCTGGTCTCTCTCTGGTCTCTCTCTGGTCTCTCTCTGGTCTCTCTCTGGTCTCTCTCTCTGGTCTCTCTCTGGTCTCTCTCTGGTCTCTCTCTGGTCTCTCTCTGGTCTCTCTCTGGTCTCTCTCTGGTCTCTCTCTGGTCTCTCTCTGGTCTCTCTCTGACTCCCTCTGGTCTCCCTCTGGTCTCTCTCTCTGACTCCCTCTGGTCTCCCTCTGACTCCCTCTGGTCTCTCCCTCTGGTCTCTCCCTCTGGTCTCCCTCTGGTCTCTCTCTCTGACTCCCTCTGGTCTCCCTCTGGTCTCTCTCTCTGACTCACTCTGGTCTCCCTCTGGTCTCTCTGTCTCCCTCTGGTCTCTCTCTGGTCTCCCTCTGGTCTCCCTCTGGTCTCCCTCTGGTCTCCCTCTGGTCTCTCTCTGGTCTCCCTCTGGTCTCCCTCTGGTCTCTCTCTGGTCTCCCTCTGGTCTCTCTGACTCCCTCTGGTCTCTCTCTGGTCTCCCTCTGGTCTCCCTCTGGTCTCCCTCTGGTCTCCCTCTGGTCTCTCTCTGGTCTCCCTCTGGTCTCCCTCTGGTCTCTCCCTCTGGTCTCCCTCTGGTCTCTCTCTCTGACTCCCTCTGGTCTCCCTCTGGTCTCTCTCTCTGACTCCCTCTGGTCTCCCTCTGGTCTCTCTGACTCCCTCTGGTCTCTCTCTGGTCTCCCTCTGGTCTCCCTCTGGTCTCCCTCTGGTCTCCCTCTGGTCTCTCTCTGGTCTCCCTCTGGTCTCCCTCTGGTCTCCCTCTGGTCTCTCTCTGGTCTCCCTCTGGTCTCTCTGACTCCCTCTGGTCTCTCTCTGGTCTCCCTCTGGTCTCCCTCTGGTCTCCCTCTCTGGTCTCCCTCTGGTCTCTCTCTGGTCTCCCTCTGGTCTCCCTCTGGTCTCTCTCTGGTCTCCCTCTGGTCTCTCTGGTCTCCCCCTGGTCTCCCCCTGGTCTCCCCCTGGTCTCCCCTGGTCTCCCTCTTCATCGTCCCCTGGTTCTTCCTCATCGTCGTCAATCACACACAGATGTTTTCCACACTTTCTCCTAAGACGGGAGTCACCATCAATGTGTCTGTCTCTGTCTGCTCTCTCTGGTCTCTCTCTCTGGTCTCTCTGGTCTCTCTGGTCTCTCTCTGGTCTCTCTCTGGTCTCTCTCTGGTCTCTCTCTCTGGTCTCTCTGGTCTCTCTCTAGTCTCTCTCTGGTCTCTCTCTGGTCTCTCTCTGGTCTCTCTCTGGTCTCTCTCTGGTCTCTCTCTCTGGTCTCTCTGGTCTCTCTCTGGTCTCTCTCTGGTCTCTCTGGTCTCTCTCTGGTCTCTCTCTGGTCTCTCTGGTCTCTCTCTGGTCTCTCTCTGGTCTCTCTGGTCTCTCTCTGGTCTCTCTCTGGTCTCTCTCTGGTCTCTCTCTCTGGTCTCTCTCTGGTCTCCCTCTGGTCTCTCTCTGGTCTCTCTCTGGGCTCTCTCTGGTCCCTCTGGTCTCTCTCTGGTCTCTCTCTGGTCTCTCTCTGGTCTCTCTCTGGTCCCTCTGGTCTCTCTCTGGTCTCTCTCTGGTCTCTCTCTGGTCTCTCTCTGGTCTCTCTCTGGTTTCTCTCTGGTCTCTCTCTGGTCTCTCTGTGGTCCCTCTGTGGTCTCTTTCTGGTCTCTGTGGTCCCTCTCTGGTCTCTCTGGTCTCTCTCTGGTCCCTCTCTGGTCTCTCTCTCTGGTCTCTCTCTGGTCTCTCTGGTCTCTCTCTGGTCTCTCTCTGGTCTCTCTCTGGTCTCTCTCTGGTTTCTCTCTGGTCTCTCTCTGGTCTCTCTGTGGTCCCTCTCTGGTCTCTTTCTGGTCTCTGTGGTCCCTCTCTGGTCTCTCTGGTCTCTCTCTGGTCCCTCTCTGGTCTCTCTGGTCTCTCTCTGGTTTCTCTCTGGTCTCTCTCTGGTCTCTCTGTGGTCCCTCTCTGGTCTCTTTCTGGTCTCTCTGGTCTCTTTCTGGTCTCTGTGGTCCCTCTCTGGTCTCTCTCTGGTCTCTCTCTGGTCCCTCTCTGGTCTCTCTGGTCTCTCTCTGGTCCCTCTCTGGTCTCTCTGGTCTCTCTCTGGTCAGGACAGACAGCTGCCCATGTCTAAGACGATGGTGTGTTAATGGTGTGTTGCCGGTGTGTGTTGATGGTGTGTAGATGGTTGATGGTTTATGGCTGGTGTGTCGCTAGTGTCTTGCTGGTGTGTTGATGGTATGTCGCTGGTGTGTGGATGGTTGCTGGTGTGTTGATGGTACGTCGCTGGTGTGTTGATGGTTGATGGTGTGTAGATGGTTTATAGTGTGTTGATGTGTGTAGATGGTTTATGGTGTCTTGCTGGTGTGTATATGATTGATGGTGTCTTGCTGGTGTGTTGATGGTGTGTCGCTGGTTGATGGTGTGTGTGATGATGGTGTTTTGCTGGTGTGTAGATGGTTGATGGTGTCTTGCTGGTGTGTTGATGGTTGATGGTGTCTTGCTGGTGTGTTGATGGTGTGTCACTGGTGTGTCACTGGTGTGTTGATGGTGTCTTGTTGGTGTGTTTCTGGTGTGTTGCTGGTTTATGGTGTGTTGGTGGTTGATGGTGTGTTGATGATTTGTTGCAGGTTGATAGTGTGTTGCTGGTTGATGGTGTGTTGATGGTGCCACAGACCTGGAGCAGTGGGAGCAGACATTCCTGACGGTGAAAAGGGTAAAACCATAAATTTGGGGATTTTCTCTGCGCTGTAGAAAATGTAGAATATCTCAACTATGTGGAGTATGAAGTCTGAGCCGACGGAACCAGAGGCCCACCTGGTCCTGTGAGACTAGTACCAGGTCCTTCTTTAGTCCTTTATGGTCTGGTGTAACCAGCACCAGGTCCTTCTTTAGTTCTTCATGGTCCTAACCAGTACTAGGTCCTTCATGGTCCTGTGAGACCAGTACCAGGTCCTTCTTTAGTCCTTCATGGTCCTGTGTAAGACATGGTTACCAAGGAATTTGGTCTAGTCTGGGTCTAGTCTAGGTCTTGGTCTAGGTCCTGGTCTAGTCTGGGTTCAGATATTGTTCCATTCACTCCACATGGTGATGACAGAACACACTGGACCATCAAAGCCTCCGACCAAACACCCTCCACTCAGTCTGTTGGAGCCATAATAACATGATACAGCGTTAGCTTAGAGCTGTCCCACCCACGGCCACAGGGGGCGCTGTGGCACGGCAGACTATACTCACATTACCCAGAAAAATGTCCATAGAACTCGACGCTAACTAAAACATCACCTGACAGAGAACCTGACTGAGAACCTGACTGAGAACCTGACTGAGAACCTGACAGAGAACCTGACAGAGAACCTGACTGAGAACCTGACAGAGAACCTGACAGAGAACCTGACAGAGAACCTGACTGAGAACCTGACAGAGAACCTGACAGAGAACCTGACTGAGAACCTGACAGAGAACCTACAGAGAACCTGACTGAGAACCTGACGGAGAACCTGACAGAGAACCTGACTGAGAACCTACAGAGAACCTGACTGAGAACCTACAGAGAACCTACAGAGAACCTGACTGAGAACCTGACAGAGAACCTACAGAGAACCTGACTGAGAACCTACAGAGAACCTACAGAGAACCTGACTGAGAACCTGACGGAGAACCTGACAGAGAACCTGACTGAGAACCTGACTGAGAACCTGACTGAGAACCTGACTGAGAACCTGACAGAGAACCTGACAGAGAACCTACAGAGAACCTGACTGAGAACCTACAGAGAACCTACAGAGAACCTGACTGAGAACCTGACGGAGAACCTGACGGAGAACCTGACAGAGAACCTGACAGAGAACCTGACTGAGAACCTACAGAGAACCTGACAGAGAACCTACAGAGAACCTGACAGAGAACCTACAGAGAACCTACAGAGAACCTACAGAGAACCTGACAGAGAACCTGACAGAGAACCTGACAGAGAACCTGACAGAGAACCTGACATAGAACCTGACAGAGAACCTGACAGAGAACCTGACAGAGAACCTGACTGAGAACCTACAGAGAACCTACAGAGAACCTGACTGAGAACCTGACAGAGAACCTGACAGAGAACCTACAGAGAACCTGACAGAGAACCTGACAGAGAACCTGACAGAGCACCTACAGAGAACCTGACAGAGAACCTGACAGAGAACCTGACAGAGCACCTACAGAGAACCTGACAGAGAACCTGACAGAGAACCTGACAGAGCACCTACAGAGAACCTGACAGAGAACTGACAGAAAACCTGACAGAGCACCTACAGAGAACCTGACAGAGAACCTGACAGAGAACCTACAGAGAACCAGAGAACCTGACAGAGAACCTGACAGAGAACCTGACAGAGAGCCTACAGAGAACCTGACAGAGAACCTGACAGAGAACCTACAGATAACCTGACTGAGAACCTGACAGAGAACCTGACAGAGAACCTGACATAGAACCTGACAGAGAATCTGACAGAGAACCTGACAGAGAACCTGACAGAGAACCTGACAGAGAACCTGACAGAGAACCTGACAGAGAACCTGACAGAGAACCTGACATAGAACCTGACAGAGAACCTGACAGAGAACCTGACAGAGAACCTCACAGAGAACCTACAGAGAACCTGACAGAGAACCTACGGAGAACCGGACAGAGAACCTGACAGAGAACCTACAGAGAACCTACAGAGAACCTGACAGAGAACCTGACAGAGAACCTGACAGAGAACCTACAGAGAACCTGACAGAGAACCTGACAGAAAACCTACAGAGAACCTGCAGAGAACCTGACAGAGAACCTGACAGAGAACCTGACAGAGAACCTGACAGAGAACCTACAGAGAACCTACAGAGAACCTGACAGAAAACCTGACAGAGAACCTGACAGAGAACCTGACAGAAAACCTACAGAGAACCTGACAGAGAACCTGACAGAGAACCTGACAGAAAACCTACAGAGAACCTGACAGAGAACCTGACAGAGAACCTGACAGAGAACCTGACAGAGAACCTGACAGAGAACCTGACAGAGAACCTGACAGAGAACCTGACAGAGAACCTACAGAGAACCTGACAGAGAACCTGACAGAGAACCTGACAGAGAACCTGACAGAGAACCTGACAGAGAACCTGACAGAGAACCTGACAGAGATCCTGACAGAGAACCTGACAGAGAACCTGACAGAGAACCTGACAGAGAACCTGACAGAGAACCTGACAGAGAACCTGACAGAGAACCTGACTTTTTTCTTCCACACTTTACTGCCACAAACTCTGATTGGTCAGAACGCTGCCCTCTGATTGGTCAGAACGCTGCCCTCTGATTGGTCAGAACGCTGCCCTCTGATTGGTCAGAACGCTGCCCTCTGATTGGTCAGAGCGCGGCCGAGCTCCTCTGTGCACGTGCATGAGAGCTACACACAAGTATTTGGCACAAAGCATGATGGGAGTTCAACCACTGCGCAGAACCGGAAGGACCAGACGATGCCCAAATATGGTCGAGTTCCTCTAATCTCTCGGTCCCCGTGGGGGGCGCCACTGAGCACAAAGTAGTATTAAGTCATGTTTATTTACATAGCGCCTCTCACAGACCAGAGTCACAGCGGATGGGGCATTAGTCTCTGACTCCACACAGAGATGGGGCATTAGTCTGACTCCACACAGAGATGGGGCATTAGTCTGACTCCACACAGAGATGGGGCATTAGTCTGACTCCACACAGAGATGGGGCATTAGTCTGACTCCACACAGAGATGGGGCATTAGTCTGACTCCACACAGAGATGGGGCATTAGTCTGACTCCACACAGAGATGGGGCATTAGTCTGACTCCACACAGAGATGGGGCATTAGTCTGACTCCACACAGAGATGGGGCATTAGTCTCTGACTCCACACAGAGATGGGGCATTAGTCTGACTCCACACAGAGATGGGGCATTAGTCTCTGACTCCACACAGAGATGGGGCATTAGTCTGACTCCACACAGAGATGGGGCATTAGTCTGACTCCACACAGAGATGGGGCATTAGTCTGACTCCACACAGAGATGGGGCATTAGTCTGACTCCACACAGAGATGGGGCATTAGTCTGACTCCACACAGAGATGGGGCATTAGTCTGACTCCACACAGAGATGGGGCATTAGTCTCTGACTCCACACAGAGATGGGGCATTAGTCTGACTCCACACACAGAGATGGGGCATTAGTCTGACTCCCACACAGAGATGGGGCATTAGTCTGACTCCACACAGAGATGGGGCATTAGTCTGACTCCACACAGAGATGGGGCATTAGTCTGACTCCACACATGGGCATTGCGCCACAGAGATGGGGCATTAGTCTGACCCACAAGAGATGGGGCATTAGTCTGACTCCACACAGAGATGGGGCATTACTCTGACTCCACACAGAGATCGGGATGGCATGTCTGACCCACACAGAGATGGGGCATTAGTCTGACTCCACACAGAGATGGGGCATTAGTCTGACTCCACACAGAGATGGGGCATTAGTCTGACTCACACAGAGATGGGCATTAGTCGACTCACACAGAGATGGGGCATTAGTCTGACTCCCACACAGAGATGGGCATTAGTCTGCAGAGATGGGGCATTAGTCTGACTCCACACAGAGATGGGGCATTAGTCTGACTCCACACAGAGATGGGGCATTAGTCTGACTCCACACAGAGATGGGGCATTAGTCTGACTCCACACAGAGATGGGGCATTAGTCTGACTCCAGGAGGCAGCCCCTCAAACCATTCATTTGAATATGGGCCTTCTTGTATCACAGGGGCTTGGTTGTAACCTTCTCACTGACCACGCCCCTCACACTGACCACGCCCCTCACACTGACCACGCCACTCACACTGACCACGCCACTCACACTGACCACGCCACTCACACTGACCACGCCCCTCACACTGACCACGCCCCTCACACTGACCACGCCCCTCACACTGACCACGCCCCTCACACTGACCGCGCCCAGGTAAGAGGATTTGTCTGATCTTTTTGTGAGGTTTCATTATTGCATTGCTGGTCTCTCTCTGGTCTCTCTCTGGTCTCTCTCTGGTCTCTCTCTGGTCTCTCTCTGGTCTCTCTCTCTGGTCTCTCTCTCTGGTCTCTCTCTGGTCTCTCTCTGGTCTCTCTCTGGTCTCTCTCTGGTCTCTCTCTGGTCTCTCTCTGGTCTCCCTCTGGTCTCTCTCTGGTCTCTCTCTGGTCTCTCTCTGGTCTCTCTCTGGTCTCTCTCTCTGGTCTCTCTTTCTGGTCTCTCTTTCTGGTCTCTCTCTCTGGTCTCTCTCTGGTCTCTCTCTGGTCTCTCTCCGACACATGGTAAAAATCCACACACAATTCTCATTTTCACACTTTATTATTTTTTTACAATTACAACTTCGCTCATCTGTGATACACTGATGCTGAAGGAAAACATATCTGCTGATCGCTAACTGAGGTCTGAGCGGAGCCTGCAGGGCCTCGGATGTGACTGAATATAAAAGTGTTTTGAGTCCGCAGGACTCTCTCTGGTCTCTCTCTTTCTCTGGTCTCTCTCTCTCTCTGGTCTCTCTCTCTCTCTGGTCTCTCTCTCTCTCTGGTCTCTCTCTCTCTCTGGTCTCTCTCTCTCTCTGGTGTCTCTCTCTCTCTCTGGTCTCGGTCTCTCTCTCTGGTCTCGGTCTCTCTCTCTGGTCTCTCTCTCTCTCTCTGGTCTCTCTCTCTCTCTGGTCTCGGTCTCTCTCTCTCTCTGGTTTCTCTCTCTCTCTGGTCTCTCTCTCTCTCTGGTCTCTCTCTCTCTCTGGTCTCTCTCTCTCTCTGGTCTCTCTCTGGTCTAGGCCTTGATGGTTGTGCTGAGGACATGTTCGTGGTTCTCCTTCTGTAAAGTCGAGTCCTCGAGGATAGACATCAACTCCTGTGGGGACTGGACCGGACCTGGACCAGGACTGGAACCAGGACTGGAACCAGGACTGGAACCAGGACTGGAACCAGGACTGGAACCAGGACTGGAACCAGGACTGGGACTGTCACACAGCTCCTCTTTGGGGTCGTTAAAAGCGTCATGTAAATATTGTGGCTTCAGAGACTCAGGACTCCAGCCCGGACCTGGACTCTGGGACTGAGGCTGGACCGGGTCTGGACTGGGCTCCTGCTTCACTTTGTTTGGATCAAAGACACAATCTGTGCCTGGAGAACAGACAGAGGCCTGAGACCCAGTCCCAGTGAGACTCTGATCTGAGTCCATACCATGTGGGTCGTCCGAATCACTATCTTCTCCATCAAGACTTTCACTTTTGAAACTCCTATCATCGGCGACGTCACTGGAAGAACCTGGCTCCTCCCCCTGGTGCTGAGGCTCCTCCCCCTGGTGCTGAGGCCCCTCCCCCGGGGTGGCCGTGGTCTCGGACTTGCTGAGACTCTGCAGGTACCTCTGGACCGGGTCTGTCCCTGGGTTCAGACTCAGGTACAGCTGGACCCCAGAGGTCAGCGAGGCTCCAGTGGTCCCAGGGCACCCAGGGGTCTCAGAGGTCTCAGGGGTCTCAGGGCTCACGGGGGTCTTGGGGTCCCGGTACCCGCTGAGGCGTGAGACCAGCGAGCGCTTGTTGGCGGCGACCCTGGCCGGTCTCACCGTCTTCCTCTCGGGGTCGTGGACAACGCCGTGACGCTGGAACAAACAGGACCCGTTAGACGCATTTTAGTTTCAGCCTCTCTGGTCTCTCTCTGGTCTCTCTCTGGTCTCTCTCTGGTCTCTCTCTCTGGTCTCTCTCTGGTCTCTCTCTCTGGTCTCTCTCTCTCTGTCTCTCTCTGGTCTCTCTCTGGTCTCTCTCTGGTCTCTCTCTGGTCTCTCTCTGGTCTCTCTCTGGTCTCTCTCTCTGGTCTCTCTCTGGTCTCTCTCTGGTCTCTCTCTGGTCCCTCTCTGGTCCCTCTCTGGTCTCTCTCTCTGGTCTCTCTCTGGTCTCTCTCTGGTCCCTCTCTGGTCCCTCTCTGGTCTCCTCTCTGGTCCCTCTCTGGTCTCTCTCTCTCTGGTCTCTCTCTCTGGTCTCTCTCTCTGGTCTCTCTCTGGTCTCTCTCTCTGGTCTCTCTCTGGTCTCTCTCTGGTCCTCTCTCTGGTCCTCTCTCTGGTCTCCCTCTCTGGTCCCTCTCTGGTCCCTCTCTGGTCTCCCTCTCCGGCCTCCCTCTCCGGCCTCCCTCTCCGGCCTCCCTCTCCGGCCTCCCTCTCTGGCCTCTCTCCGGCCTCTCTCTCCGGCCTCCCTCTCCGACCTCCCTCTCCGGCCTCTCTCCGGCCTCCCTCTCTGGCCTCTCTCTGGCCTCTCTCTGGCCTCTCTCCGGCCTCCCTCTCCGGCCTCTCTCTGGCCTCCCTCTCCGGCCTCTCTCTCCGGTCTCTCTCCGGCCTCCCTCTCTGGCCTCTCTCTGGCCTCCCTCTCCGGCCTCCCTCTCCGGCCTCCCTCTCCGGCCTCTCTCTCCGGCCTCTCTCTGGCCTCCCTCTCTGGCCTCTCTCCGGCCTCTCTCTCTGGCCTCCCTCTCCGGCCTCCCTCTCCGGCCTCCCTCTCCGCCTCCCTCTCCGGCCTCTCTCCGGCCTCCCTCTCTGGCCTCTCTCTGGCCTCTCTCCGGCCTCCCTCTCCGGCCTCCCCTCTCCGGCCTCCCTCTCCGGCCTCCCTCTCCGGCCTCTCCGGCCTCCCTCTCTGGTCTCTCGCTGGTCTCTCTCCGGCCTCCCTCTCCGGCCTCCCTCTCTGGTCGCTCTCTCTCCGGCCTCCCTCTC
Source organism: Knipowitschia caucasica (assembly GCA_964034765.1). NCBI lineage: Eukaryota > Metazoa > Chordata > Actinopteri > Gobiiformes > Gobiidae > Knipowitschia > Knipowitschia caucasica. The sequence continues at coordinate 51,512,963 of OZ035825.1, forward strand.
TGGTCTCTCGCTGGTCTCTCTCCGGCCTCCCTCTCTGGCCTCCCTCCGGCCTCCCTCTCTGGTCTCCCCCTGCCCTCCCCCCTGGTCTCACTCACAGTCAGACTCTGCTTCATGGCGAAGCTCCGCCCACAGCCTGGGTGCTCACACACATATGGTCTGAGCTCTTCATGGTAGGAGCGGATGTGGCTCTGCAGGTTGAAGGCGGTGGTGAAGGTCCTGGTGCAGGAGGCGCGGGGGCAGCGGAGGACCAGGCGCGTGTCGCTGTGGATGCGCTGGTGCAGCCTCATGGTGTACTGGTCCTTGAAGGTCTTGTCGCACTGGTCGCAGCTGAAGCGTGTTCGATGGTTGTCACGGCGATGGGCAGTCAGCTCCGTCCACGTCTGACCCACAAACTCACAGCCGGTCGCCGGGCAACGGTAACCAAGGTGAACCTTCTGATGACGCTTCAGCTTACTGGGAAAGGTGAAGCGCATGGAGCAGCCTGGACACAGAGGAGACCGTGAGGAGACCGTGAGGAGACCGGGAGGAGAGCGGAGGGAGAGCGGAGGGAGAGCAGGAGGAGAGCGGAGGGAGACCAGGAGGAGAGCGGAGGGAGAGACCAGGAGGAGAGCGGAGGGAGACCAGGAGGAGAGCGGAGGGAGAGTAGGAGGAGACCAGGAGGAGAGAGGAGGGGGAGCGGAGGGGAGACCAGGAGGAGAACGGAGGGAGAGGAGAGGGAGACCAGGAGGAGAGAGGAGAGGGAGACCAGGAGGAGAGAGGAGAGGGAGACCAGGAGGAGAGCGGAGGGAGACCAGGAGGAGACCAGGAGGAGAGAGGAGAGGGAGACCAGGAGGAGAGAGGAGAGGGAGACCAGGAGGAGAGCGGAGGGAGAGCAGGAGGAGAGCGGAGGGAGACCAGGAGGAGAACGGAGGGAGAGCGGAGGGAGACCAGGAGGAGAACGGAGGGAGAGCGGAAGGAGACCAGGAGGAGAGAGGAGAGGGAGACCAGGAGGAGAGCGGAGAGGGAGACCAGGAGGAGAGCGGAGGGAGACCAGGAGGAGACCAGGAGGAGAGAGGAGAGGGAGACCAGGAGGAGAGAGGAGAGGGAGACCAGGAGGAGAGCGGAGGGAGAGCAGGAGGAGAGCGGAGGGAGACCAGGAGGAGAACGGAGGGAGAGCGGAGGGAGACCAGGAGGAGAGCGGAGGGAGAGACCAGGAGGAGACCAGGAGGAGAGAGGAGGGGGAGCGGAGGGAGACCAGGAGGAGAACGGAGGGAGAGCGGAGGGAGACCAGGAGGAGAGCGGAGGGAGAGCGGAGGGAGACCAGGAGGAGAGCGGAGGGAGGCCAGGAGGAGAGCGGAGGGAGAGACCAGGCGGAGATCAGGAGGAGAGAGGAGAGGGAGACCAGGAGGAGAGCGGAGGGAGAGACCAGGAGGAGAGCGGAGGGAGAGACCGTGAGGAGAGCGGAGGGAGAGCGGAAGGAGACCAGGAGGAGAGAGGAGGGAGAGCGGAAGGAGACCAGGAGGAGAGAGGAGAGGGAGACCAGGAGGAGAGAGGAGACCAGGAGGAGAGCGGAGGGAGAGACCAGGAGGAGAGCGGAGGGAGAGACCAGGAGGAGACCGAAGGGAGACCAGGAGGAGCGCAGGAGGTGAGCGGAGGGAGACCAGGAGGAGAGCGGAGGAAGAGACCAGGAGGAGATCAGGAGGAGAGCGGAGGGAGACCAGGAGGAGAGCGGAGGGAGAGGAGAGGGAGACCAGGAGGAGAGAGGAGAGGGAGACCAGGAGGAGAGAGGAGAGGGAGACCAGGAGGAGAGCGGAGGGAGACCAGGAGGAGACCAGGAGGAGAGAGGAGAGGGAGACCAGGAGGAGAGAGGAGAGGGAGACCAGGAGGAGAGCGGAGGGAGAGCAGGAGGAGAGCGGAGGGAGACCAGGAGGAGAACGGAGGGAGAGCGGAGGGAGACCAGGAGGAGAACGGAGGGAGAGCGGAAGGAGACCAGGAGGAGAGAGGAGAGGGAGACCAGGAGGAGAGCGGAGGGAGACCAGGAGGAGACCAGGAGGAGAGAGGAGAGGGAGACCAGGAGGAGAGAGGAGAGGGAGACCAGGAGGAGAGCGGAGGGAGAGCAGGAGGAGAGCGGAGGGAGACCAGGAGGAGAACGGAGGGAGAGCGGAGGGAGACCAGGAGGAGAGCGGAGGGAGAGACCAGGAGGAGACCAGGAGGAGAGAGGAGGGGGAGCGGAGGGAGACCAGGAGGAGAACGGAGGGAGAGCGGAGGGAGACCAGGAGGAGAGCGGAGGGAGAGCGGAGGGAGACCAGGAGGAGAGCGGAGGGAGAGCGGAGGGAGGCCAGGAGGAGAGCGGAGGGAGAGACCAGGCGGAGATCAGGAGGAGAGAGGAGAGGGAGACCAGGAGGAGAGCGGAGGGAGAGACCAGGAGGAGAGCGGAGGGAGAGACCGTGAGGAGAGCGGAGGGAGAGCGGAAGGAGACCAGGAGGAGAGAGGAGGGAGAGCGGAAGGAGACCAGGAGGAGACCAGGAGGAGAGAGGAGAGGGAGACCAGGAGGAGAGAGGAGACCAGGAGGAGAGCGGAGGGAGAGACCAGGAGGAGAGCGGAGGGAGAGACCAGGAGGAGACCGAAGGGAGACCAGGAGGAGCGCAGGAGGTGAGCGGAGGGAGACCAGGAGGAGAGCGGAGGAAGAGACCAGGAGGAGATCAGGAGGAGAGCGGAGGGAGACCAGGAGGAGAGCGGAGGGAGAGACCAGGAGGAGAGCGGAGGGAGAGACCAGGAGGAGACCGAAGGGAGACCAGGAGGAGCGCAGGAGGTGAGCGGAGGGAGACCAGGAGGAGAGCAGAGGGAGACCAGGAGGAGAGCAGAGGGAGAGCGGGGGAGAGCAGGAGGAGAGCGGGGAGACCAGGAGGAGAGCAGGGAGAGCAGGGAGAGAGGGAGACCAGGAGGAGAGCAGGGGGAGACCAGAGAGAGACCAGAGAGAGACCAGAGAGAGAGACCAGAGAGAGACCAGTGAGAGACCAGTGAGAGACCAGTGAGAGACCAGTGAGAGACCAGTGAGAGACCAGAGAGAGAGACCAGAGAGAGACCGGAGAGACCAGAGAGACCAGAGAGAGACAGAGAGAGAGACGGAGAGAGACCAGAGAGAGACCAGAGAGAGACCAGAGAGAGACCAGAGAGAGACCAGAGAGAGACCAGAGAGAGAGACCAGAGAGAGACCAGTGAGAGACCAGAGAGAGACCAGAGAGAGACCAGAGAGAGACCAGAGAGAGAGAGCAGAGAGAGACCAGTGAGAGAGACCAGAGAGAGACCAGAGAGAGAGACCAGAGAGAGACCAGGGAGAGAGACCAGAGAGAGACCAGAGAGAGACCTCACCTTCATAGGGGCACTGATAAGCTGGTACCGTGGCGTGCTCCTCACACATGTGGGACCGCAGCTGCTGGTGCTTCCTGAATGCGCGGCCGCAGTGGGTGATGTCGCACACGTACAGAGAGGCCTTGCTGGTGTCGCGGTGCATGCGCTCGATGTGGCGAGCACGGTTAGAGTTGGTGGTGAAGGCCTCGCCACAGCCCTCCTCCGTGCACGGGAACGGCTTATCACCGCTGTGGATCAGGGCGTGGCGGGACAGATGGTACGGGCTGACGAAGGACTTACCTACACACAGTTATTATTATTATATTATTATTATTATTTTATATTATTATATACAGGGGACAGATGGTACGGGCTGACGAAGGACTTACCTACACACAGTTATTATTATTATTATTATTATTATTATTATATACACGGGACAGATGGTACGGGCTGACGAAGGACTTACCTACACAGTTATTATTATCATTATTATTATCATTATTATATACACGGGACAGATGGTACGGGCTGACGAAGGACTTACCTACACACAGTTATTATTATAATTATTATCATCATTATTATTATCATTATTATATACACGGGACAGATGGTACGGGCTGACGAAGGACTTACCTACACACAGTTATTATCATCATTATTATTATTATTATTATATACACGGGACAGATGGTACGGGCTGACGAAGGACTTACCTACACACAGTTATTATTATCATTATTATTATTATTATTATTATTATTATTATATACACGGGACAGATGGTACGGGCTGACGAAGGACTTACCTACACACAGTTATTATTATTATTATTATTATTATAATTATTATATACACGGGACAGATGGTACGGGCTGACGAAGGACTTACCTACACACAGTTATTATTATCATTATTATTATCATTATTATTATCATTATTATTATCATTATTATATACACGGGACAGATGGTACGGGCTGACGAAGGACTTACCTACACACAGTTATTATTATCATTATTATATACACGGGACAGATGGTACGGGCTGACGAAGGACTTACCTACACAGTTATTATTATCATTATTATTATCATTATTATTATCATTATTATATACACGGGACAGATGGTACGGGCTGACGAAGGACTTACCTACACAGTTATTATTATCATTATTATTATTATTATTATTATTATCATTATTATATACACGGGACAGATGGTACGGGCTGACGAAGGACTTACCTACACAGTTATTATTATCATTATTATTATAATTATTATTATAATATACATGGGACAGATGGTACGGGCTGACGAAGGACTTACCTACACACAGTTATTATTATTATTATTATTAGCATTATTATATACAACGGGACAGATGGTACGGGCTGACGAAGGACTTACCTACACACAGTTATTATTATTATTATTATTATTATTATTATATACACGGGACAGATGGTACGGGCTGACGAAGGACTTACCTACACACAGTTATTATTATCATTATTATTATAATTATTATATACACGGGACAGATGGTACGGGCTGACGAAGGACTTACCTACACACAGTTATTATTATCATTATTATTATTATTATTATTATCATTATTATATACACAGGACAGATGGTACGGACTGACGAAGGACTTACCTACACACAGTTATTATTATCATTATTATTATCATTATTATTATCATTATTATTATCATTATTATTATCATTATTATTATCATTATTATTATCATTATTATATACACGGGACAGATGGTACGGACTGATGAAGGACTTACCTACACACAGTTATTATTATCATTATTATTATCATCATTATTATTATTATCTTTATTATATACACGGGACAGATGGTACGGGCTGACGAAGGACTTACCTACACACAGTTATTATTATAATTATTATTATATTTATTATATACACGGGACAGATGGTACGGGCTGACGAAGGACTTACCTACACACAGTTATTATTATCATTATTATTATTATTATTATTATTATATACACGGGACAGATGGTACGGGCTGACGAAGGACTTACCTACACACAGTTATTATTATCATTATTATTATCATTATTATATACACGGGACAGATGGTACGGGCTGACGAAGGACTTACTTCAGGATAGTAACATAATAATAACATATCATAATAATAAATGATAAAAATAATAGTTCTACACTGGAACAATGTAAATGAAAATACTGGGACACATGTTCACTGTTTACTCAAGTAGAGTAGAGTACAGTAGAGTACAGTAGAGTACAGTAGAGTAGAGTAGAGTAGAGTAGAGTACAGTAGAGTACAGCAGAGTACAGTAGAGTAGAGTACAGCAGAGAACAGTAGAGTAGAGTACAGTAGAGTAGAGTACAGTAGAGTACAGTAGAGTACAGCAGAGTAGAGTAGAGTACAGTAGAGTACAGCAGAGTACAGTAGAGTACAGTAGAGTAGAGCAGAGAACAGCAGAGAACAGTAGAGTAGAGTACAGTAGAGTAGAGCAGAGTACAGCAGAGAACAGTAGAGTAGAGTAGAGTACAGCAGAGTACAGCAGAGTAGAGTAGAGTACAGTAGAGTACAGTAGAGTAGAGTAGAGTACAGCAGAGAACAGTAGAGTACAGCAGAGTACAGCAGAGTACAGCAGAGAACAGTAGAGTACAGCAGAGTACAGCAGAGTACAGCAGAGTAGAGTAGAGTACAGTAGAGTACAGTAGAGTAGAGTAGAGTACAGCAGAGTACAGTAGAGTACAGCAGAGTAGAGTACAGCAGAGAACAGTAGAGTAGAGCAGAGTACAGTAGAGTAGAGTACAGTAGAGTACAGTAGAGTACAGTATAGTACAGCAGAGAACAGTAGAGTAGAGCAGAGAACAGTAGAGTAGAGTACAGTAGAGTACAGTAGAGTACAGCAGAGAACAGTAGAGTACAGTATAGTACAGCAGAGAACAGTAGAGTACAGCAGAGAACAGTAGAGTACAGCAGAGAACAGTAGAGTAGAGCAGAGAACAGTAGAGTAGAGTAGAGTACAGCAGAGAACAGTAGAGTAGAGTAGAGTACAGCAGAGAACAGTAGAGTAGAGTAGAGTACAGCAGAGAACAGTAGAGTAGAGAACAGCAGAGAACAGTAGAGTACAGCAGAGAACAGTAGAGTACAGCAGAGAACAGTAGAGTACAGCAGAGAACAGTAGAGTAGAGTAGAGTACAGCAGAGAACAGTAGAGCAGAGTAGAGTACAGCAGAGAACAGTAGAGTAGAGTACAGCAGAGTAGAGTAGAGTAGAGTACAGCAGAGAACAGTAGAGTAGAGTACAGCAGAGAACAGTAGAGTAGAGTACAGCAGAGTAGAGTAGAGTAGAGTACAGCAGAGAACAGTAGAGTAGGGTACAGCAGAGAACAGTAGAGTAGAGTAGAGTACAGTAGAGTAGAGTAGAGTAGAGTACAGCAGAGAACAGTAGAGTAGAGTAGAGTACAGTAGAGTACAGCAGAGAAAAGTAGAGTAGAGTACAGTAGAGTACAGCAGAGAACAGTAGAGTAGAGTACAGTAGAGTACAGTAGAGCAGAGTAGAGTACAGTAGAGTACAGTAGAGCAGAGTAGAGTACAGTAGAGTAGAGTACAGCAGAGAACAGTAGAGTACAGTAGAGTACAGTAGAGTAGAGCAGAGTACAGTAGAGTAGAGTACAGTAGAGAACAGTAGAGTACAGCAGAGTACAGTAGAGTACAGCAGAGTACAGCAGAGAACAGCAGAGAACAGTAGAGTACAGCAGAGAACAGTACAGCAGAGTACAGCAGAGTAGAGTACAGCAGAGAACAGTAGAGTAGAGTACAGCAGAGTACAGTAGAGTAGAGTACAGCAGAGTAGAGTAGAGTAGAGTACAGTAGAGTACAGTAGAGTAGAGTACAGCAGAGAACAGTAGAGTACAGTAGAGTAGAGTACAGAAGAGAACAGTAGAGTACAGTAGAGTAGAGTACAGTAGAGTACAGTAGAGTACAGTAGAGTAGAGTACAGCAGAGTACAGCAGAGAACAGTAGAGTAGAGTACAGCAGAGTACAGCAGAGAACAGTAGAGTACAGCAGAGAACAGTAGAGCAGAGTACAGCAGAGAACAGTAGAGTAGAGAACAGTAGAGTACAGCAGAGTACAGCAGAGAACAGTAGAGTAGAGTAGAGTAGAGCAGAGAACAGTAGAGTAGAGTAGAGTACAGTAGAGTACAGTAGAGTAGAGTACAGCAGAGAACAGTAGAGTACAGTAGAGTAGAGTACAGAAGAGAACAGTAGAGTACAGTAGAGTAGAGTACAGTAGAGTACAGTAGAGTACAGTAGAGTAGAGTACAGCAGAGTACAGCAGAGAACAGTAGAGTAGAGTACAGCAGAGTACAGCAGAGAACAGTAGAGTAGAGTAGAGTACAGCAGAGAACAGTAGAGCAGAGTAGAGTACAGCAGAGAACAGTAGAGTAGAGTACAGCAGAGTAGAGTAGAGTAGAGTACAGCAGAGAACAGTAGAGTAGGGTACAGCAGAGAACAGTAGAGTAGAGTAGAGTACAGTAGAGTAGAGTAGAGTACAGCAGAGAACAGTAGAGTACAGTAGAGTAGAGTACAGAAGAGAACAGTAGAGTACAGTAGAGTAGAGTACAGTAGAGTACAGTAGAGTACAGTAGAGTAGAGTACAGCAGAGTACAGCAGAGAACAGTAGAGTAGAGTACAGCAGAGTACAGCAGAGAACAGTAGAGTAGAGTAGAGTACAGCAGAGAACAGTAGAGCAGAGTAGAGTACAGCAGAGAACAGTAGAGTAGAGTACAGCAGAGTAGAGTAGAGTAGAGTACAGCAGAGAACAGTAGAGTAGGGTACAGCAGAGAACAGTAGAGTAGAGTAGAGTACAGTAGAGCAGAGTAGAGTACAGCAGAGAACAGTAGAGTAGGGTACAGCAGAGAACAGTAGAGTAGAGTAGAGTACAGTAGAGTAGAGTAGAGTACAGCAGAGAACAGTAGAGTAGAGTAGAGTACAGCAGAGAACAGTAGAGTAGAGTAGAGTACAGTAGAGTACAGCAGAGAAAAGTAGAGTAGAGTACAGTAGAGTACAGCAGAGAACAGTAGAGTAGAGTACAGTAGAGTACAGTAGAGCAGAGTAGAGTACAGTAGAGTACAATAGAGCAGAGTAGAGTACAGTAGAGTACAGTAGAGTACAGTAGAGTAGAGCAGAGTACAGTAGAGTAGAGTACAGTAGAGAACAGTAGAGTACAGCAGAGTACAGTAGAGTACAGCAGAGTACAGCAGAGAACAGCAGAGAACAGTAGAGAACAGCAGAGAACAGTAGAGTAGAGTACAGTAGAGTAGAGTACAGCAGAGAACAGTAGAGTAGAGTACAGCAGAGTAGAGTAGAGTAGAGTACAGTAGAGTACAGTAGAGTAGAGTACAGCAGAGAACAGTAGAGTACAGTAGAGTAGAGTACAGAAGAGAACAGTAGAGTACAGTAGAGTAGAGTACAGTAGAGTACAGTAGAGTACAGCAGAGAACAGTAGAGTAGAGTACAGCAGAGAACAGTAGAGTACAGCAGAGAACAGTAGAGCAGAGTACAGCAGAGTACAGCAGAGAACAGTAGAGTACAGCAGAGAACAGTAGAGTAGAGTACAGCAGAGAACAGTAGAGTAGAGTACAGCAGAGAACAGTAGAGTAGAGCAGAGAACAGTAGAGTAGAGTACAGCAGAGAACAGTAGAGCAGAGTACAGCAGAGAACAGTAGAGTAGAGTAGAGTAGAGCAGAGAACAGTAGAGTAGAGTACAGCAGAGAACAGTAGAGCAGAGTACAGCAGAGAACAGTAGAGTAGAGTACAGCAGAGAACAGTAGAGTAGAGCAGAGAACAGTAGAGTAGAGTACAGCAGAGAACAGTAGAGCAGAGTACAGCAGAGAACAGTAGAGTAGAGTAGAGTAGAGCAGAGAACAGTAGAGTAGAGTACAGCAGAGAACAGTAGAGCAGAGTACAGCAGAGAACAGTAGAGTAGAGTAGAGTAGAGCAGAGAACAGTAGAGTAGAGTACAGCAGAGAACAGTAGAGTAGAGTAGAGTAGAGCAGAGAACAGTAGAGTAGAGTACAGCAGAGAACAGTAGAGTAGAGTACAGCAGAGAACAGTAGAGCAGAGTACAGCAGAGAACAGTAGAGAACAGCAGAGAACAGTAGAGTACAGCAGAGAACAGTAGAGTAGAGTACAGCAGAGAACAGTAGAGCAGAGTACAGCAGAGAACAGTAGAGTAGAGCAGAGAACAGTAGAGTAGAGCAGAGAACAGTAGAGTAGAGCAGAGAACAGTAGAGTAGAGCAGAGAACAGTAGAGTAGAGTACAGCAGAGAACAGTAGAGCAGAGTACAGCAGAGAACAGTAGAGAACAGTAGAGAACAGTAGAGTACAGCAGAGAACAGTAGAGTAGAGCAGAGAACAGTAGAGCAGAGTAGGGTGCACTGGGGTCAGAGGTCACGTACCGCAGTCCGGGTGGTCGCACGTGTGGGGCCTGACCCCCGTGTGTTTACACAGATGTGCGTCCAGTTTCCACTGTTTGTTGTAGGCGGCGGTGCAGCCCTGCACCGAGCAGATGAAGCGGTTATACTTCACCGACTGCATGCTACACGTCCGCAGGGTCAGAGGTCAGAGGTCAGGGCCACGTGTCCACAGGTCACAGCTACCTGTCCACGGATCAGAGGGTCCACAGAGGGGGACACGGGTGAGGGGGACACAAGCTACACCACGAACGGCTTCCGGAACTCTACCGACGTCACGTCCGGTGTCCTGCCTCATCCGGCTGCTTCCAAACTCAGAAATGGTCCCTTCTTTCAAGTCTCCTTTATGTTCCTTTGTAGAGTAAAGCACAGTAAGTAGAATACTGTAGAGAAGTCTAGAGTAGAGTAGAGTATAGCAGAGTAGAGTAGAGTAGAGTAGAGTATAGCAGAGTAGAGTAGAGTGGATAACTCTAGAGTAGAGTGGAAGAGAAAAGAGTAGAGCTGAAAGACGAGCTCATTTGGACGTGGTCTACGCTGATGTGCAGCCGTGAAGTAAATAATAACAAATCATAATAATAAAAATAATAATAATAATAAAATGTATTTCATTTACGTAATTATGCTTTAGGGACGCAACATATAAACCTTTATTTGTAATCTGAAGTATTGCGTTCGGGGCCGCGGAAGTGACGTATTTTGGTGATTTCCTTTTTGCAGCTCGTCGCGCAGATAAAGTAAGTTTGTGTGAAAATAAAGACGAATTAAAAACGCGTTGGAATCAGAAAAGATGCTACCGTTATGTGCGCTGTGTTTGGCTAGCGAAGAGCTAACGGCTAACAGTTAGCTCCAGGCTAAATAGCTGTGTTTGGCTAGCGAACAGCTAACGGCTAACAGTTAGCTCCAGGCTAAATAGCTGTGTTTGGCTAGTAAACAGCTAACGGCTAACAGTTAGCTTCAGGCTAACCACTATTTCCTTTACAAATGTGATGTATGTATTATCCCAGCAGATAAATCATTTACAACCCATTTATCATGAGCACAGTGGATAAATAACTGTATAAAAGTGTAATTATTTGAAACATTAGATGCTAATAGGCTGTTGTGATGTTTCCAGTATCTGAGCTGGTCCAGGTCCAGATCCAGGTCCAGATCCAGGTCCAGATCCAGGTCCAGATCCAGGTCCAGATCCAGGTCCAGATCCAGGTCCAGATCCAGGTCCAGATCCAGGTCCAGATCCAGGTCCAGGTCCAGGTGGCACAATGGTAACTGTTTGTGATAAATACATAGAGTCATTTTGGTTTGTGTTTTAATACATTTAACTCACATGCACGTTCTTTCCTATGGACTTAACCCTAGGCTTTAAAGTAGAGAGTGGAGCCAGAGCGAGTACTCTCTGGTCTCTCTCTGGTCTCTCTCTGGTCTCTCTCTCTGGTCTCTCTCTGGTCTCTCTCTCTGGTCTCTCTCTGGTCTCTCTCTGGTCTCTCTCTGGTCTCTCTCAGGTCTCTCTCTGGTCTCTCTCTGGTCTCTCTCTCTGGTCTCTCTCTGGTCTCTCTCTGGTCTCTCTCTGGTCTCTCTCTGGTCTCTCTCTGGTCTCTCTCTGGTCTCTCTCTGGTCTCACTCTCTGGTCTCTCTCTGGTCTCACTCTCTGGTCTCTCTCTCTGGTCTCTCTCTGGTCTCTCTCTGGTCTCTCTCTGGTCTCTCTCTGGTCTCTCTCTCTGGTCTCTCTCTGGTCTCTCTCTGGTCTCTCTCTGGTCTCTCTCTGGTCTCTCTCTCTGGTCTCTCTCTCTGGTCTCTCTCTCTGGTCTCTCTCTGGTCTCTCTCTGGTCTCTCTGTGGTCTCTCTCTGGTCTCTCTCTCTCTGGTCTCTCTCTCTGGTCTCTCTCTCTGGTCTCTCTCTGGTCTCTCTCTGGTCTCTCTCTGGTCTCTCTCTGGTCTCTCTCTGGTCTCTCTCTGGTCTCTCTCTCTGGTCTCTCTCTGGTCCCTCTCTGGTCTCTCTCTCTGGTCCCTCTCTGGTCTCTCTCTCTGGTCTCTCTCTGGTCTCTCTCTCTGGTCTCTCTCTGGTCCCTCTCTGGTCTCTCTCTCTGGTCTCTCTGTGGTCTCTCTGTGGTCTCTCTCTGGTCTCTCTCTCTGGTCTCGCTCTCTGTGGTCTCTCTCTGGTCTCTCTCTCTGGTCTCGCTCTCTGTGGTCTCTCTCTGGTCTCTCTCTCTGGTCTCTCTCGGGTCTCTCTCGGGTCTCTCTCTGGTCTCTCTCGGGTCTCTCTCTGGTCTCTCTCTGGTCTCTCTCTGGTCTCTCTCTGGTCTCTCTCGGGTCTCTCTCTCTGGTCTCTCTCTGGTCTCTCTCTGGTCTCTCTCTGGTCTCTCTCTCTGGTCTCTCTCTCTCTGGTCTCTCTCTGGTCTCACTCTCTGGTCTCTCTCTGGTCTCTCTCTGGTCTCTCTCTCTGGTCTCTCTCTGGTCTCTCTCTGGTCTCTCTCTCTGGTCTCTCTCTGGTCTCTCTCTGGTCTCTCTGGTCTCTCTCTGGTCTCTCTCTGGTCTCTCTCTCTGGTCTCTCTGTGGTCTGTCTCTGGTCTCTCTCTGGTCTCTCTGTGGTCTCTCTCTGGTCTCTCTCTGGTCTCTCTCTCTGGTCTCTCTCTCTGGTCTCTCTCTCTGGTCTCGCTCTCTGTGGTCTCTCTCTGGTCTCTCTCTGGTCTCTCTCTGGTCTCTCTCTGGTCTCTCTCTGGTCTCTCTCTGGTCTCTCTCTCTGGTCTCTCTCTGGTCCCTCTCTGGTCTCTCTCTCTGGTCCCTCTCTGGTCTCTCTCTCTGGTCTCTCTCTGGTCTCTCTCTGGTCTCTCTGTGGTCTCTCTGTGGTCTCTCTCTGGTCTCTCTCTCTGGTCTCGCTCTCTGTGGTCTCTCTCTGGTCTCTCTCTGGTCTCGCTCTCTGTGGTCTCTCTCTGGTCTCTCTCTCTGGTCTCGCTCTCTGTGGTCTCTCTCTGGTCTCTCTCTCTGGAGTCTCTCTCTGGTCTCTCTCGGGTCTCTCTCTGGTCTCTCTCTGGTCTCTCTCGGGTGACGAGAGAGAGCAGGGGAGGAGACGAGAGAGAGAGTGGGGGAGACGAGAGAGAGAGCAGGAGAAGACGAGAGAGAGAGCAGGGAAGACGAGAGAGAGAGTGGGGGAGACGAGAGAGAGAGCGGGGGGAGATGAGAGAGAGGGTGGGGGAGACGAGAGAGAGGGTGGGGGAGACGAGAGAGAGAGCAGGGAAGACGAGAGAGAGCAGGGAAGACGAGAGAGAGAGTGGGGGAGACGAGAGAGAGAGCAGGGAAGACGAGAGAGAGAGCAGGGAAGACGAGAGAGAGAGTGGGGGAGACGAGAGAGAGAGCGGGGGGAGATGAGAGAGAGGGTGGGGGAGACGAGAGAGAGGGTGGGGGAGACGAGAGAGAGAGCAGGGAAGACGAGAGAGAGAGCAGGGAAGACGAGAGAGAGAGTGGGGGAGACGAGAGAGAGAGCAGGGAAGACGAGAGAGAGAGCGGGGGGAGATGAGAGAGAGAGCGGGGGAGACGAGAGAGAGAGCAGGGAAGACGAGAGAGAGAGTGGGGGAGACAAGAGAGAGAGAGTGGGGGAGATGAGAGAGAGAGTGGGGGAGACGAGAGAGAGAGAGTGGGGGAGATGAGAGAGAGAGTGGGGGAGACGAGAGAGAGAGTGGGGGAGATGAGAGAGAGAGTGGGGGAGACGAGAGAGAGTGGGGGAGACGAGAGAGAGTGGGGGAGACGAGAGAGAGGGTGGGGGAGACGAGAGAGAGAGTGGGGGAGAGACGAGAGAGAGCAGGGGAGACGAGAGAGAGAGTGGGGGAGACGAGAGAGAGAGCGGGGGGAGATGAGAGAGAGAGCAGGGAAGACGAGAGAGAGAGTGGGGGAGACGAGAGAGAGAGTGGGGGAGACGAGAGAGAGCAGGGGAGACGAGAGAGAGAGTGGGGGAGACGAGAGAGAGAGCAGGAAAGACGAGAGAGAGAGCAGGGAAGACGAGAGAGAGAGTGGGGGAGACGAGAGAGAGAGTGGGGGAGACGAGAGAGAGAGCGGGGGGAGATGAGAGAGAGAGCGGGGGAGACGAGAGAGAGAGCAGGGAAGACGAGAGAGAGAGTGGGGGAGACAAGAGAGAGAGAGTGGGGGAGATGAGAGAGAGAGTGGGGGAGACGAGAGAGAGAGAGTGGGGGAGATGAGAGAGAGAGTGGGGGAGACGAGAGAGAGAGTGGGGGAGATGAGAGAGAGAGTGGGGGAGACGAGAGAGAGTGGGGGAGACGAGAGAGAGAGTGGGGGAGACGAGAGAGAGAGTGGGGGAGACGAGAGAGAGCAGGGGAGACGAGAGAGAGAGTGGGGGAGACGAGAGAGAGAGCAGGAAAGACGAGAGAGAGAGCAGGGAAGACGAGAGAGAGAGTGGGGGAGACGAGAGAGAGCGCGGGGGGAGATGAGAGAGAGGGTGGGGGAGACGAGAGAGAGGGTGGGGGAGACGAGAGAGAGAGCAGGGAAGACGAGAGAGAGAGCAGGGAAGACGAGAGAGAGAGTGGGGGAGACGAGAGAGAGAGCAGGGAAGACGAGAGAGAGAGCAGGGAAGACGAGAGAGAGAGTGGGGGAGACGAGAGAGAGAGCGGGGGGAGATGAGAGAGAGGGTGGGGGAGACGAGAGAGAGGGTGGGGGAGACGAGAGAGAGAGCAGGGAAGACGAGAGAGAGAGCAGGGAAGACGAGAGAGAGAGTGGGGGAGACGAGAGAGAGAGCAGGGAAGACGAGCGAGAGAGCGGGGGGAGATGAGAGAGAGAGCGGGGGAGACGAGAGAGAGAGCAGGGAAGACGAGAGAGAGAGTGGGGGAGACAAGAGAGAGAGAGTGGGGGAGATGAGAGAGAGAGTGGGGGAGACGAGAGAGAGAGAGTGGGGGAGATGAGAGAGAGAGTGGGGGAGACGAGAGAGAGAGTGGGGGAGATGAGAGAGAGAGTGGGGGAGACGAGAGAGAGTGGGGGAGACGAGAGAGAGTGGGGGAGACGAGAGAGAGGGTGGGGGAGACGAGAGAGAGAGTGGGGGAGACGAGAGAGAGAGTGGGGGAGACGAGAGAGAGCAGGGGAGACGAGAGAGAGAGTGGGGGAGACGAGAGAGAGAGCGGGGGGAGATGAGAGAGAGAGCAGGGAAGACGAGAGAGAGAGTGGGGGAGACAAGAGAGAGAGAGTGGGGGAGATGAGAGAGAGAGTGGGGGAGACGAGAGAGAGAGCAGGGAAGACGAGAGAGAGAGTGGGGGAGACAAGAGAGAGAGAGTGGGGGAGATGAGAGAGAGAGTGGGGGAGACGAGAGAGAGAGAGTGGGGGAGATGAGAGAGAGAGTGGGGGAGACGAGAGAGAGAGTGGGGGAGATGAGAGAGAGAGTGGGGGAGACGAGAGAGAGAGTGGGGGAGACAAGAGAGAGAGTGGGGGAGACAAGAGAGAGAGAGTGGGGGAGACGAGAGAGAGAGAGTGGGGGAGATGAGAGAGAGAGTGGGGGAGACGAGAGAGAGAGAGTGGGGGAGATGAGAGAGAGAGTGGGGGAGACGAGAGAGAGAGTGGGGGAGATGAGAGAGAGAGTGGGGGAGACGAGAGAGAGAGTGGGGGAGACAAGAGAGAGAGAGTGGGGGAGACGAGAGAGAGAGAGTGGGGGAGATGAGAGAGAGAGTGGGGGAGACGAGAGAGAGAGTGGGGGAGACAAGAGAGAGAGTGGGGGAGACAAGAGAGAGAGAGTGGGGGAGACGAGAGAGAGAGTGGGGGAGACAAGAGAGAGAGAGTGGGGGAGATGAGAGAGCGAGTGGGGGAGACGAGAGAGAGAGTGGGGGAGACGAGAGAGAGAGAGTGGGATAGATGAGAGAGAGAGTGGGGGAGACGAGAGAGAGCAGGGGAGACGAGAGAGAGAGTGGGGGAGACGAGAGAGAGAGTGGGGGAGACGAGAGAGAGCAGGGAAGACGAGAGAGAGAGTGGGGGAGACAAGAGAGAGAGTGGGGGAGACGAGAGAGAGAGTGGGGGAGACGAGAGAGTGGGGGAGACAAGAGAGAGAGTGAGGGAGACAAGAGAGAGAGAGTGGGGGAGACAAGAGTGAGAGTGGGGGAGACGAGAGAGAGAGTGGGGGAGACGAGAGAGAGAGTGGGGGAGACGAGAGAGAGAGTGGGGGAGATGAGAGAGAGTGGGGGAGACGAGAGAGAGAGTGGGGGAGACAAGAGAGAGAGTGGGGGAGACAAGAGAGAGAGAGTGGGGGAGACGAGAGAGAGAGTGGGGGAGACGAGAGAGAGAGAGTGGGGGAGACGAGAGAGAGGAAGAGGAGAAAGTTGAGGAAGAAGAGCAGAGAGTGGAGGAGGAGGGGCAGAGATTGAGGAAGACGAGCAGAGAGTTGAGGAAGACGAGCAGAGAGTGGAGGAAGAAGAGGAGAGAGTTGAGGAAGAAGAGCAGAGAGTTGAGGAAGAAGAGGAGAGAGTTGAGGAAGAAGAGCAGAGAGTTGAGGAAGAAGAGGAGAGAGTTGAGGAAGAAGAGCAGAGAGTTGAGGAAGAAGAGGAGAGAGTTGAGGAAGAGGAGAGAGTTGAGGAAGAGGAGAGAGTTGAGGAAGAAGAGCAGAGAGTTGAGGAAGAAGAGGAGAGAGTTGAGGAAGAAGAGCAGAGAGTTGAGGAAGACGAGCAGAGAGTTGAGGAAGAGGAGAGAGTTGAGGAAGACGAGCAGAGAGTGGCGGACATACAAACGAGGCTGACGGACATGGAGTCCATGGAGATGTGGAGGAGGCAGAAGGAACAAACATTCAAACGTTTATGGAGACTTTTATTAAGACGAACTCTCCCTTAACTTATCCATTCAGTGATGTCACCGCTCACTTGGCCCAAGCCCCTACAGGGCGCTAACACCAGGTCCATAGTGATCTACTTCCAAGAGTTTAAGACGAAAGAGTTGGTGCTCCGCTCAGCGTGGCGTAAAATATTCAATTCAAAGGAAGACGTGTAAACTTTGATCAAGATTATCCAAGTGATATTATCTTCAAACGCAAAGTTTACGATCAAGTGAGAAGGAAAATGGCTTCGCTTTCAAACTATATACCCTTTAGCTAAACTTCGAGTGTTCTGTGGTGGAGACGGGGACAGCGCCGTTTACGACACCGCGGAGGACGCCACGGAGGACCTGAAAAGAAGAGGGCTTTTGTCAGGTGTTGATGGAGCAGCTGTGGAGGAGATGGTCACGTCACCTCCACAGGAGGAGCCAGAGGAGACGGGTTCACACGACTGACAAGGAAGAGGAGCAAGAGGAGCAAGAGGA
This sequence comes from Knipowitschia caucasica, assembly GCA_964034765.1. Taxonomy (NCBI): domain Eukaryota; kingdom Metazoa; phylum Chordata; class Actinopteri; order Gobiiformes; family Gobiidae; genus Knipowitschia; species Knipowitschia caucasica. Next base: position 51,530,069 of record OZ035825.1, read on the forward strand.
GCAAGAGGAGCAAGAGGAGCAAGAGGAGCAAGAGGAGCAAGAGGAGCAAGAGGAGCAAGAGGAGACGGGTTCACACGACTGACAAGGAAGAGGAGCCAGAGGAGCATCATCAGGAGAAGCTGAAGGTGTTTAGACGAGACCCATTGACCTTTATGTGAGCAACACAACAGATGTGTAATGTGAGTTCTTCTAACGACTGAAAGACTGTCAAGAAACGCTTCCTCAGAGTGGCAGCACTGAGAGGGCCCCCTGCTTCCACAGGGGCCTCCCTCTCTAGGGGCCTCCCTCTCGTTAGGGGCCTCCCTCTCGTTAGGGGCGCCTCTGCTTCCACAGGGGCCTCCCTCTCGTTAGGGGCCTCCCTCTCGTTACTGAAGGTGGACTATCGCTTCACTTTTGGAGGTCACCTATGTTTAATGTTCATGTGTTCTTATGTTGTTTTTTGCAAACCTACTTTTGGTTTTTAGAGCATCTTCTAAGATATATTTTATTTTTTGACAATGTTAGCTATGCAGAAGTATACAGTCGTCACCCTCAATGTAAATGGTCTACATAATCCTATTAAAAGAAGCAAAGTGATCGCCAAAATGAAAATATTATATTATATTTTGGCAAGAAACACATCTCTCTGCGACGAAGAGATACGTGAGATACGTGAGATACGTGAGATACGTGAGATACGTGAGATACGTGAGATACGTGAGATACGAGAGATACGTGAGATACGTGAGATACGAGAGATACGTGAGATACGTGAGATACGTGAGATACGAGAGATACGTGAGATACGTGAGATACGAGAGATACGTGAGATACGAGAGATACGTGAGATACGTGAGATACGTGAGATACGTGAGATACGTGAGATACGAGAGATACGTGATACGTGAGATACGTGAGATACGTGAGATACGAGAGATACGTGAGATACGAGAGATACGTGAGATACGTGAGATACGTGAGATACGTGAGATACGTGAGATACGTGAGATACGTGAGATACGTGAGATACGTGAGATACGTGAGATACGTGAGATACGTGAGATACGTGAGATACGTGAGATACGAGAGATACGTGAGATACGTGAGATACGTGAGATACGTGAGATACGAGAGATACGTGAGATACGTGAGATACGAGAGATACGTGAGATACGTGAGATACGTGAGATACGAGAGATACGTGAGATACGTGAGATACGAGAGATACGTGAGATACGAGAGATACGTGAGATACGTGAGATACGTGAGATACGTGAGATACGTGAGATACGAGAGATACGTGATACGTGAGATACGTGAGATACGTGAGATACGAGAGATACGTGAGATACGAGAGATACGTGAGATACGAGAGATACGTGAGATACGTGAGATCCGTGAGATCCGTGAGATCCGTGAGATACGTGAGATACGTGAGATACGTGAGATACGTGAGATACGTGAGATACGTGAGATACGTGAGATACGTGAGATACGTGAGATACGTGAGATACGTGAGATACGTGAGATACGAGAGATACGAGAGATACGTGAGATACGTGAGATACGTGAGATACGAGAGATACGTGAGATACGTGAGATACGAGAGATACGTGAGATACGTGAGATACGTGAGATACGAGAGATACGTGAGATACGAGAGATACGTGAGATACGTGAGATACGTGAGATACGTGAGATACGAGTGATACGTGAGATACGTGAGATACGTGAGATACGTGAGATACGAGAGATACGTGAGATACGAGAGATACGTGAGATACGAGAGATACGTGAGATACGTGAGATCCGTGAGATACGTGAGATACGTGAGATACGTGAGATCCGTGAGATACGAGAGATACGTGAGATCCGTGAGATCCGTGAGATACGTGAGATACGTGAGATACGTGAGATACGAGAGATACGTGAGATACGTACGGAGATACGTGAGATACGTGAGATACGTGAGATACGTGAGATACGTGAGATACGTGAGATACGTGAGATACGTGAGATACGTGAGATACGTGAGATACGTGAGATACGTGAGATACGTGAGATACGTGAGATACGTGAGATACGTGAGATACGTGAGATACGTGAGATACGTGAGATACGTGAGATACGTGAGATACGTGAGATACGTGAGATACGTGAGATACGTGAGATACGTGAGATACGTGAGATACGAGAGATACGTGAGATACGTGAGATACGAGAGATACGTGAGATACGTGAGATACGTGAGATACGTGAGATACGTGAGATACGTGAGATACGAGAGATACGTGATACGTGAGATACGTGAGATACGTGAGATACGTGAACATGTTCTTCTCCTCAGTTACTGAGGGACACTCCAGAGGAGGTGCTAATACCAAATATGGTCCATTTTCAGTTTACATCACAAATAAGTGACAAAGATGACGTTATATATTATTGAAAGGTCACATAGACAATAAAGAAGTAACTTTGTTAAACATACACAGACCACCAGGTAAAGACACAGGATTATTAAGACAATATTTAATCTTATTGCCACAGAAGCATCTGGCGAGCTTATATGTGCAGGAGGAACGTTTGTCTTTCCCCTGTAAGGATTCCTCCAGTAAAATTAAAAAGTCCCAATCAGAAGCAAATCTTACTAAGAAAATGCTTAACGGATTAGGATGAATTGATGTAGAAACCTCTATCCATCGTAAAAACAATATACATTCTATTCACATTATTATCAAGTACACTCAGGATTAGGTGACTTATGTTAATGTCAGACAGACACAGAATAATAAACACTTATTATACGCTCCTCTCAGCAGCAGGAGAACCATTGATGTGAATGTCATTTCAAAACCTTCTACCGGTCATTATTTTCTATAACGGACCTCTCAAAACAATAATGACCGCTGCCCTTTGGCAACGCACTCTCTGCTTGTATTTCAAATGCGTGGATAACTCCGACAGTAGTTCTGGCCACTCCGGAGCTAGCCACGCTCAATCAACACACTTAAATGTTAATCGGAGAATACTTATACTTATACATTTATACGTTTTCAGAATTTTCTGGTCTTGTCTTCATGACAAAAATACTATTTCTCTGCGTCAAAAAGCGATCGTGAAAAACCCGGAAGTAGTTCTGGCCGCTCAATAAACGCAAATGCCAATCAATCAACGCAATGAAATGTTAATGGGAGAGTAATTTATACATATCCAGTCTTAATACAAGTGTACGGAAGTTTTCAGAATTTTCCGTTTTCATGACAAAAACACTGATGTAATGCGAGAAAAGGCGATCCCGAAAAACCCGGAAGTAGATACGGCACATTTTAGGAACATTTGCAGAGGATGGAATTATGGATTTAGGTTAAGTTTATGTTTGGGTCACTCACCGCTGAAGTTCAGGATTCTGTGTTCAGTTTTCATGCAGTTCCAGAGAGTTCTAGTTTGGAAGTTGTTAGCCTAACTGTTGCTAGCATAGCCACGGGAAAGCCTTTGGGAACTATTTTATTTTATGTAATTAAATAAACCTTTCAGCATTCCTAAAAGTGGACTGAAGTTTATGTTGTGTGTTCTGTTGGTACAAAGCCGTATAATAAGCGGGATAACGTATAATACGCAGGTCATTATCGGAAAATAAGCTTCCGCCCCGAGGGGTCCGCTTCGCCCTGAGAGTTTCCCATAGATCTTTGAGAGTTTCCCATAGATCTTTGAGAGTTTCCCATAGATCTTTGAGAGTTTCCCATAGATCTTTGAGAGTTTCCCATAGATCTTTGAGAGTTTCCCATAGATCTTTGAGAGTTTCCCATAGATCTTTGAGAGTTTCCCATAGATCTTTGAGAGTTTCCCATAGATCTTTGAGAGTTTCCCATAGATCTTTGAGAGTTTCCCATAGATCTTTGAGAGTTTCCCATAGATCTTTGAGAGTTTCCCATAGATCTTTGAGAGTTTCCATAGATCTTTGAGAGTTTCCCATAGATCTTTGAGAGTTTCCCATAGATCTTTGAGAGTTTCCATAGATCTTTGAGAGTTTCCCATAGATCTTTGAGAGTTTCCCATTGATCTTTGAGTTTCCCAGAGATCTTTGAGAGTTTCTCATAGATCTTTGAGAGTTTCCCATAGATCTTTGAGAGTTTCCCATAGATCTTTGAGAGTTTCCCATAGATCTTTGAGAGTTTCCCATAGACCTTTGAGAGTTTCCCATAGATCTTTGAGAGTTTCCCATAGACCTTTGAGAGTTTCCCATAGACCTTTGAGAGTTTCCCATAGATCTTTGAGAGTTCCAGGCGACTTCCGCTAATCTTTCAGCCCCCATGCCGTCACAAAGCGCCACTGAGCACAACCATTCATTTGAATAGGGCGCCATCTTGGCCCCTATTCCAAGCCCCCGGATCGCTGGGGCTTGGAAAAAACACGTACTGTCTCCAGCAAACATCTCACACCATCACAGCAGACTTCCCTCTCCACACACCCTGCAGCTCATCTGGGGGAATCCTGAGGCTGAGAGACACACTCTTTTTGTGTCCTGGAACACCTCCCCAGGGAAGAGACCAGGAGGTCACCTCAGGTAGCTCCTCTGAAAGTAATCTCTCTCTGGTCCCTCTCTGGTCTCTCTCTCTGGTCCCTCTCTGGTCCCTCTCTGGTCTCTCTCTGGTCTCTCTCTGGTCTCTCTCTGGTCCCTCTCTGGTCTCTCTCTGGTCTCTCTCTGGTCTCTCTCTCTGGTCCCTCTCTGGTCCCTCTCTGGTCTCTCTCTGGTCTCTCTCTGGTCTCTCTCTGGTCCCTCTCTGGTCTCTCTCTGGTCTCTCTCTGGTCTCTCTCTGGTCTCTCTCTCTGGTCCCTCTCTGGTCCCTCTCTGGTCTCTCTCTGGTCTCTCTCTGGTCTCTCTCTGGTCCCTCTCTGGTCTCTCTCTGGTCTCTCTCTGGTCTCTCTCTGGTCCCTCTCTGGTCTCTCTCTCTGGTCCCTCTCTGGTCCCTCTCTGGTCTCTCTCTGGTCCCTCTCTCTGGTCCCTCTCTGGTCTCTCTCTGGTCCCTCTCTCTGGTCCCTCTCTGGTCCGTCTCTGGTCCCTCTCTGGTCCCTCTCTCTGGTCTCTCTCTGATCTCTCTCTGGTCTCTCTCTGGTCTCTCTCTAGTCTCTCTCTGATCTCTCTCTGGTCTCTCTCTGGTCTCTCTCTGGTCTCTCTCTGATCTCTCTCTGGTCTCTCTCTGGTCTCTCTCTAGTCCCTCTCTGGTCTCTCTCTGGTCTCTCTCTCTGGTCCCTCTCTGGTCTCTCTCTGGTCTCTCTCTCTGGTCTCTCTCTGGTCCCTCTCTGGTCCCTCTCTGGTCTCTCTCTGGTCTCTCTCTGGTCCCTCTCTGGTCTCTCTCTGGTCTCTCTCTCTGGTCCCTCTCTGGTCTCTCTCTGGTCCCTCTCTCTGGTCCCTCTCTGGTCTCTCTCTCTGGTCCCTCTCTGGTCCCTCTCTGGTCTCTCTCTGGTCCCTCTCTCTGGTCTCTCTCTGGTCTCTCTCTCTGGTCTCTCTCTGGTCTCTCTTTGGTCTCTCTCTGATCTCTCTCTGGTCTCTCTCTGGTCTCTCTCTCTGGTCTCTCTCTGGTCTCTCTCTCTGGTCTCTCTCTGGTCCCTCTCTGGTCCCTCTCTGGTCTCTCTCTGGTCTCTCTCTAGTCCCTCTCTGGTCTCTCTCTGGTCTCTCTCTCTGGTCCCTCTCTGGTCTCTCTCTGGTCTCTCTCTGGTCTCTCTCTGGTCCCTCTCTCTGGTCCCTCTCTGGTCTCTCTCTCTGGTCTCTCTCTGGTCCCTCTCTGGTCCCTCTCTGGTCTCTCTCTGGTCTCTCTCTGGTCTCTCTCTCTGGTCTCTCTCTGGTCTCTCTCTCTGGTCTCTCTCTGGTCCCTCTCTGGTCCCTCTCTGGTCTCTCTCTGGTCTCTCTCTAGTCCCTCTCTGGTCTCTCTCTGGTCTCTCTCTCTGGTCCCTCTCTGGTCCCTCTCTGGTCTCTCTCTGGTCCCTCTCTCTGGTCCCTCTCTGGTCTCTCTCTCTGGTCTCTCGCTGGTCTCTCTCTGGTCTCTCTCTAGTCCCTCTCTGGTCTCTCTCTGGTCTCTCTCTCTGGTCCCTCTCTGGTCTCTCTCTGGTCCCTCTCTCTGGTCCCTCTCTGGTCTCTCTCTCTGGTCCCTCTCTGGTCCCTCTCTGGTCTCTCTCTGGTCCCTCTCTCTGGTCTCTCTCTAGTCCCTCTCTGGTCTCTCTCTGGTCTCTCTCTCTGGTCCCTCTCTGGTCCCTCTCTGGTCTCTCTCTGGTCCCTCTCTCTGGTCCCTCTCTGGTCTCTCTCTCTGGTCTCTCTCTGGTCTCTCTCTGGTCTCTCTCTGGTCCCTCTCTCTGGTCCCTCTCTGGTCTCTCTCTCTGGTCTCTCTCTGGTCCCTCTCTGGTCTCTCTCTGGTCTCTCTCTGGTCCCTCTCTGGTCTCTCTCTGGTCCCTCTCTCTGGTCCCTCTTTGGTCCCTCTCTGGTCTCTCTCTGGTCTCTCTCTGGTCTCTCTCTGGTCTCTCTCTCGTCTCTCTCTGGTCTCTCTCTGGTCCCTCTCTGGTCTCTCTCTGGTCTCTCTCTCTGGTCCCTCTCTGGTCCCTCTCTGGTCTGTCTCTGGCCTAACTCTACACTCTAACCAAGTGGGAACAGGTTTAACCATAAGACATCCATGGTTTGCACTGACCGGTGGCTGTGTCGATGGTGCCCCCGGTGGCCGTGGTGCTCCTCGCACGCCTCTGCAGGGGGGAGGGAGGAGCCGCTGAGACCCAGGCCTACAGCAGGAGGAGCTGGGTCTGAGGCTGGGTCTGAGGCTGGGTCTGAGGCTGGGTCTCTGGCTTGGTCTGAGGCTGGAGCTGGGTCCGTCTGTGGCTTGGCGTGGTGATGATGATGATGATGGTGATGATGGTGATGATGATGATGGTGAGAGCCCAGACGCCGATGGTGCTCCGCGTCCTGCCGCTGGTACTCCTGCTCCAGACACAGGTCTCCAGGGGGGGTCTTGTTCGTGTTGTTGTTACGGTTATCCTGCACAGAACACATTACCCCTGTGTTAAAGAGAGAGACCAGAGAGAGACCAGAGAGAGACCAGAGAGAGACCAGAGAGAGACCAGAGAGAGACCAGAGAGAGACCAGAGAGAGACCAGAGAGAGACCAGAGAGAGGCCATAGAGAGACCAGAGAGAGACCAGAGAGAGACCAGAGAGAGACCAGAGAGAGACCAGAGAGAGACCAGAGAGAGACCAGAGAGAGGCCATAGAGAGACCAGAGAGAGACCAGAGAGAGACCAGAGAGAGACCAGAGAGAGACCAGAGAGAGACCAGAGAGAGACCAGAGAGAGACCAGAGAGAGACCAGAGAGAGAGACTATAGAGAGACCAGAGAGAGACTAGAGAGAGACCAGAGAGAGACCAGAGAGAGAGACCAGAGAGAGAGACCAGAGAGAGACCAGAGAGAGACCAGAGAGAGACAGAGAGAGAGAGACCAGAGAGAGACCAGAGAGAGACCAGAGAGAGAGACCAGAGAGAGACCAGAGAGAGACCAGAGAGAGACCAGAGAGAGACCAGAGAGAGACCAGAGGAGAGAGAGAGACCAGAGAGAGAGACCAGAGAGAGACCAGAGAGAGAGACCAGAGAGAGAGACCAGAGAGAGACCAGAGAGAGACCAGAGAGAGACCAGAGAGATCAGAGAGAGACCAGAGAGAGACCAGAGAGAGACCAGAGAGAGAGACCAGGGAGAGACCAGAGAGAGAGACCAGAGAGAGACCAGAGAGAAAGACCAGAGAGAGACCAGAGAAAGACCAGAGAAAGACCAGCGAGAGGCCAGAGAGAGAGACCAGAGCGAGACCAGAGAGAGACCAGGGAGAGACCAGGGAGAGACCAGGGAGAGACCAGAGAGAGAGACCAGAGAGAGACCAGAGAGAGAGACCAGGGAGAGACCAGAGAGAGAGACCAGAGAGAGACCAGAGAGAAAGACCAGAGAGAGACCAGAGAGAAAGACCAGAGAAAGAGACCAGAGAGAGAGACCAGAGAGAGAGACCAGAGAGAGACCAGAGAGAGACCAGAGCGACCGTCGCACCTGTGGGTTGACCACCAGGGGGCGATCCAGGTGAGTTTTCATGTCTCCTTTTCGCGGGTACGACACCTGCAGGAATCAAAGAGTTAGAACCGGTTTAAAAGCATGGGTTCAGTCCATGTGAGGTCTGAGATCCAGCAGGTGGTGGTCCCCTGTACACAAGGCAAAAGAGACGCTGTGCAGAATGATGTTGGTTCTTTAGCCTGAGGAGGATGTAGTTGGGGCAGTGGTTAAACTGGGTGTCTGGTTGAAAGTTCCACTGCCCCCTACTGGCCGGGTGTAAGGACTACATTGTTCTCACTCGTGTAGACGCAGTGCACCTTGAACATGGATCTATTATAATGTCTGGAGAGAGTATTACTAGCTTGGAGCTGAAGGACCCATGTGTCTGCAGACTCAACAACACTACATTCACCTGGGCTACCCACAAACGTTCCCATAGAGCTCAATGGAAACTACAACAGCTGACAGAGAACCTACAGAGAACCTGACAGAGAACCTGACAGAGAACCTGACAGAGAACCTGACAGAGAACCTGACAGAGAACCTGACAGAGAACCTGACAGAGAACCTGACAGAGAACCTGACAGAGAACCTGACAGAGAAACTGACAGAGAACCTGACAGAGAACCTGACAGAGAAACTGACAGAGAACCTGACAGAGAAACTGACAGAGAAACTGACAGAGAAACTGACAGAGAAACTGACAGAGAACCTGACAGAGAACCTGACAGAGAAACTGACAGAGAACCTGACAGAGAACCTGACAGAGAACCTGACAGAGAACCAGACAGAGAACCTGACAGAGAACCAGACAGAGAACCTGACAGAGAAACTGACAGAGAACCTGACAGGGAACCTACAGAGAACCTGACAGAGAACCTGACAGAGAACCTGACAGAGAACCTGACAGAGAACCTACAGAGAACCTGACAGAGAACCTGACAGAGAACCTGACAGAGAACCTGACAGAGAAACTGACAGAGAACCTGACAGAGGAGGTGAGGTGAACCGGGTCTCACGCACGTGCACAGAGGGTCTCACGCACGTGCACAGAGGGGCTCGGCTCTGACCAATCAGAGCAGTTCATCAGAGCGGGAGTTAGAGCGAGAGCCAGACGAGCAGAGTTTGTGGCACTAAAGTGTGGATTTAAACAAAACCGAAGGATTTAAGAAGAAAAAAAGTTCAGGACGACAAGGGACACTAAAATCCCCACAAAATCTGACCTTTATGAAAGCTGTAGGTTCTCTGTCAGGTTCTCGGTCAGGTTCTCTGTCAGGTTCTCTGTCAGCTGAGGTTGAGCTGTTTTAATATGTATTGAGTTCTATGGGGAACATTTCTGGGTAGCCCACGTGAATTTAGTCTGGTTCAGTCTGGTTCAGTCTGGTTCAGTCTGGTTCAGTCTGCAGTACCGCGAGAATCCCCTGAGCACATGAGTTATTCAGCTACAAGCTGTAACACCCTATCCAGTTATTATAATAGATCCATGCTCTGTGCACGTACATGAGAGCCACACCGGGAGGACCAGACGATGCCCAAATATGGGCGAGTTCCACTAATCTCTCAGTCCCCATGGGGGGCGCCACTGAGCACAAACCATTCATTTGAATACAGCGCCACCTTGGATCGCCGGCGCTTGACCTCGAATCTCTGTGTAAACAGCAGCCTTGGCATTAGCTTTAGCCTTAGCCTTAGCTTTAGCCTTAGCTTTAGCCTTAGCTTTAGCCTTAGCTTTAGCCTTAGCTTTAGCCTTAGCGTGAGCAGCTGTGGAGTCACTAAAGTATTTGTCTCTCAGAAAGAAGTGGGTTTAAGGGTCCATAGTCCCCCCTCCTCACCTGCTCCCCCCACCTCTCCCCCTCTCCCACCTCTCCCCCTCCTCACCTGCTCCCCCCCCTCTCCCCCTCTCCCACCTCTCCCCCTCCTCACCTGCTCCCCCTCTCCCCCTCTCCCACCTCTCCCCCTCCTCACCTGCTCCCCCTCTACCCCCTTCCACTCCTCCTGCTCCAGTTCGTTGTAGAGCGCCTCTCGACTCGTCATCAGCTTCTGTCTTCGGATCTCGCTGGTTCTCTGCTCCCAAACAGACTTGTTGTTGTTTCCTCTGGAAAAGTTCTTCTGCTGCTCCTTACTGCAGAGACCAGAGAGAGAGAGACCAGAGAGAGAGAGACCAGAGAGAGAGAGACCAGAGAGAGAGACCAGAGAGAGAGACCAGAGAGAGACCAGAGAGAGTGACCAGAGAGAGAGACCAGAGAGAGAGACCAGAGAGAGACCAGAGAGAGAGAGACCAGAGAGAGAGGCCAGAGAGAGAGACCAGAGAGAGACCAGAGAGAGACCAGAGAGAGAGACCAGAGAGAGACCAGAGAGAGAGACCAGAGAGAGACCAGAGAGAGAGACCAGAGAGAGACCAGAGAGAGAGAGACCAGAGAGAGAGGCCAGAGAGAGAGACCAGAGAGAGACCAGAGAGAGACCAGAGAGAGACCAGAGAGAGACCAGAGAGAGAGAGACCAGAGAGAGAGACCAGAGAGAGACCAGAGAGAGACCAGAGAGAGACCAGAGAGAGACCAGAGAGAGACCAGAGAGAGACCAGAGAGAGACCAGAGAGAGACCAGAGAGAGACCAGAGAGAGACCAGAGAGAGACAAGAGAGAGAGACCAGAGAGAGAGACCAGAGAGAGACCAGAGAGAGACCACAGAGAGAGTGACCAGAGAGAGAGACCAGAGAGAGAGCAGAGAGAGACCAGAGAGAGAGCAGAGAGATTAGAGACAAGGATCATTACATGTTCAGTAGATGTGAAGTCTGATGGATCAGTGTCTGAGACTCACGCAGCGATGGACAGGTTTGCTGCAGAAAGGGGGCTGACCTCTGCCACCTCCTTGGCCTTCTGCAGAGCGGTCTTCTGACTCGCAGCCTCCTCCTGCTCCTCCTCATCCTGTGAGAGACCAGGGAGGGATCAGAGAGAGACCAGAGAGAGACCAGAGAGGGATCAGAGAGAGACCAGAGAGAGACCAGAGGGAGACCAGGGAGGGATCAGAGAGAGACCAGAGAGAGACCAGAGAGGGATCAGAGAGAGACCAGAGGGAGACCAGGGAGGGATCAGAGAGAGACCAGAGGGAGACCAGAGAGGGATCAGAGAGAGACCAGAGAGAGACCAGAGAGAGACCAGAGAGAGACCAGAGAGAGACCAGAGAGAGACCAGAGAGAGAGTGACCAGAGAGAGACCAGAGAGAGACCAGAGGGAGACCAGAGAGGGATCAGAGAGAGACCAGAGAGAGACCAGAGAGAGACCAGAGAGAGACCAGAGGGAGACCAGAAAGAGACCAGTACCCAGTACCTTTGTGAGCTCCTGAGCATTTGCCAGATTGTCGACAGCAATGGCCAAGAAGACGTTCAGCAAAGTGTCTGGGCTTTGGTCAGGGATAAAACTCACAAAACACAACAGAAAAAAGAAAAGGAATATACAGAGAATGGACAAATATTGGAACTTATGTCAAAACTGTCCCTGAAGCTTCGACTGAGTCTGAAAGCTGACCTTTATGTGTGTATCCCTGTCCATGCAGAGCACTGAGAGAGACCAGAGAGAGGGAGACCATAGAGAGACCAGAGAGAGACCAGAAAGAGACCAGAAAGAGACCAGAGAGAATGTTTTTTATTACATAGTTATATAGTTGTAGTTCCAAAGTTACATCCCTCAGCTTTAATCTAAAGGTATTACTGTATATATTCAGATTAACAGTCACAGTGCCTTGCCCAACGGCACAACAGCTCTGAACCAGGACTGAACCAGCAATGAACCAGCAATGAACCAGGTCTGAACCAGGTCTGACGCAGGTCTGAACCAGGACTGAACCAGCAATGAACCAGCAATAAACCAGCAATAAACCAGGTCTGAACCAGGACTGAACTAGGTCTTAACCAGGTCTGAACCAGGTCTGAACCAGGACTGAATCAGGACTGAACCAGGACTGAACCAGGACTGAACCAGCAATAAACCAGCAATAAACCAGGTCTGAACCAGGTCTGAACCAGGACTGAACCAGGTCTTAACCAGGACTGAACCAGGACTGAACCAGGACTGAACCAGGACTGAACCAGGACTGAACCAGGACTGAACCAGGACTGAACCAGGACTGAACCAGCAATAAACCAGCAATAAACCAGGTCTGAACCAGTCTGAACCAGGACTGAACCAGGACTGAACCAGGACTGAACCAGGACTGAACCAGCAATAAACCAAGTCTGAACCAGGTCTGAACCAGGACTGAACCAGGACTGAACCAGGACTGAACCAGGACTGAACCAGGACTGAACCAGGACTGAACCAGGACTGAACCAGGACTGAACCAGCAATAAACCAGCAATAAACCAAGTCTGAACCAGGTCTGAACCAGGTCTGAACCAGGGAGGCTATAATTAGACAAATGTCTGAGAGAAATATGTAGCGCTGGATCAACACGGACTAAACCAGGACTAAACCAGGACTAAACCAAGACCAGGACTGGACCATGAAGCCTTTGGACCTTACGTGCGTGTCTGTAAAGCACTGCGTGTAACCAAGACACCATAAACACATAAACCAGGAACCGCAGGAACCAGGACCGACGCCGTCAGCTGTACCCGGGACTGGCGCCTCTCTCTCGGCTCCGTGCTCACCTGGGTGGGGGGTCTGCGGGGCTGGAGGCCTGGAGCTCCTCAGCCGGGTGGAGGGTTCTGAGTCCGCGGAGAGCATGTGGATGTGTGGCTGACGGAGGGATCGTGAAGCCCGGAGAGAGGAGGGGCGTTACCGGGAGACAGTACCGTAAAGCACCGGACAGAGCGCACGGGAAAGGATAGGACTGTAGTGCACCGACAGGCCGCACGGGGGCGGTGTGTGTGTGTGTGTGTGTGTGTGCGCGCGTGTGTGTCTGTGCGCGTGTGTGCCTGTGTGCGCGCGTGTGTGTGTGTGTGTGCGCGTGTGTGTCTGTCTGTGCGCGTGTGTGTGTCTATGTGCGTGCGTGTGTGTCTGTGCGCGTGTGTGTCTGTGTGCGTGCGCGTGCGTGTGTGTGTGTGTATCTATGGGGTGTACGTGTAAGTGTGTGTGCACGTGTCTATGTTTGTGTGTGTGTGTGTTTGTGTACAATGTTTGTTATTGTGTGGCTGTATGTGTGTCTTACTATGTTATTTTGTGTATCTGTAAGTGTGTGTGTACAATGTTTGTTATTGTGTGTGTGTGTGTATGAGAGAGTGTAGCTGTATATATATGTGTGTGTGTACTATGTTATTTTGTGTATCTGTAAGTGTGTGTGTACAATGTTTGTTATTGTGTGTGTGTGTATGAGAGAGTGTAGCTGTATATATATGTGTGTGTTACTATGTTATTTTGTGTATCTGTAAGTGTGTGTGTACAATGTTTGTTATTGTGTGTCTGTGTATGAGAGAGTGTAGCTGTATATATATGTGTGTGTTACTATGTTCTTTTGTGTATCTGTAAGTGTGTGTGTGTACAATGTTTGTTATTGTGTGTGTGTGTATGAGAGAGTGTAGCTGTATATATATGTGTGTGTTACTATGTTATTTTGTGTATCTGTAAGTGTGTGTGTACAATGTTTGTTATTGTGTGTCTGTGTATGAGAGAGTGTAGCTGTATATATATGTGTGTGTTACTATGTTATTTTGTGTATCTGTAAGTGTGTGTGTGTACAATGTTTGTTATTGTGTGTGTGTGTATGAGAGAGTGTAGCTGTATATATATGTGTGTGTTACTATGTTATTTTGTGTATCTGTAAGTGTGTGTGTAACTTCAGAAGCATTTACACAACGGTCGAAGGAGTTTCTTTATTATTTAACATAAAAGATTCATTTTACAGTATTTACACTAAGAAAGACCAGAGAGAGACCAGAGAGAGACCAGAGAGAGACCAGAGAGAGACCAGAGAGAGAGACCAGAGAGAGACCAGAGAGAGACCAGAGAGAGAGACCAGAGAGAGACCAGAGAGAGAGACCAGAGAGAGACCAGAGAGAGACCAGAGAGAGACCAGAGAGAGACCAGAGAGAGACCAGAGAGAGACCAGAGAGAGACCAGAGGGAGAGACCAGAGAGAGACCAGAGAGAGACCAGAGAGAGACCAGAGAGAGACCAGCTGGAGTCTGTTCCCTCCTGGAGCCAAATCCTGTGAATGAAGGCCTCTGATTGTCCATCTGTAAACAGACTCTCGTCCCGTCCAATCCTCTACACCTGAAGCAGCAGCAGAGCCAATAGAAGGAGAGCGCTGGAGCAGGGGGCGGGGCCTACAACACAACAGATATAAACATGTCAAAGAGAGACCGGAGAGAGACCAGAGAGAGACCAAAGAGAGACCAGAGAGAGACCAAAGAGAGACCAGGGAGAGACCAGAGAGAGACCAGAGAGAGACCAAAGAGAGACCAGAGAGAGACCAGAGAGAGACCAGAGAGAGAGACCAGAGAGAGACCAGAGAGAGACCAGAGAGAGACCAGAGAGAGACCAGAGAGAGACAGTTTATTGTTTTTTGAAAAGTCTCCTGTATTGCTGGCTTCCTTAATTAAAGGACCACCCTCTCTCAGCCAATCGGCTCGCTCGGTTTCCAAAGGTATGACGTTATAAGAGTTTGATATTAGAGAGTTTCTGCAGAAGGGGTGGGGACTGACCTGCTCCTCTTGGCTCCGCCTCCTCCGGCCGGCGTCTCTGTCCCTTCTGACTCTGCACCGTGGGTTTCCCATCATGCACTTGGGCAGGCAGAGTGGGCGGAGCTTCCACCTGGTACTCCCTCACTGTAGGCACATATGAGGGTCAGGGGTCAGGAGACTAAGGCAGAGGCTGAGGCAGAGGCTGAGGCAGAGACAGAGGCCGAGGCTGAGGCAGAGGCTGAGGCAGAGGCTGAGGCAGAGGCTGAGGCTGAGGCAGAGGCAGAGACAGAGGCAGAGGCAGAGGCAGAGACAGAGGCTGAGGCAGAGGCAGAGGCAGAGACAGAGGCCGAGGCTGAGGCAGAGGCTGAGGCAGAGGCTGAGGCTGAGGCAGAGGCAGAGACAGAGGCAGAGGCAGAGGCAGAGGCTGAGGCAGAGGCTGAGGCAGAGACAGAGGCCGAGGCTGAGGCAGAGGCTGAGGCTGAGGCTGAGGCAGAGGCTGAGGCAGAGGCAGAGACAGAGGCTGAGGCAGAGGCAGAGGCAGAGGCAGAGGCAGAGACAGAGGCTGAGGCAGAGGCAGAGGCAGAGGCAGAGGCAGAGACAGAGGCTGAGACAGAGACAGAGGCTGAGGCTGAGGCAGAGACAGAGACAGAGGCAGAGGCAGAGACAGAGGCTGAGGCTGAGGCAGAGGCTGAGACAGAGACAGAGGCAGAGGCTGAGGCAGAGACAGAGGCTGAGGCAGAGGCAGAGGCAGAGGCAGAGGCAGAGGCAGAGGCAGAGGCAGAGGCAGAGGCAGAGACAGAGGCTGAGGCTGAGGCAGAGGCAGAGGCAGAGGCAGAGGCAGAGGCAGAGGCAGAGACAGAGGCAGAGACAGAGGCAGAGACAGAGGCAGAGGCAGAGGCAGAGGCTGAGGCTGAGGCTGAGGCTGACGCAGAGGCAGAGGCAGAGGCAGAGGCTGAGGCAGAGGCAGAGGCAGAGGCAGAGGCAGAGGCAGAGGCAGAGGCAGAGGCAGAGACAGAGACAGAGGCAGAGGCAGAGGCTGAGACAGAGACAGAGACAGAGGCAGAGGCAGAGGCTGAGGCTGACGCAGAGGCAGAGGCAGAGGCAGAGGCAGAGGCAGAGGCAGAGGCAGAGGCAGAGGCAGAGGCAGAGACAGAGACAGAGGCAGAGGCAGAGGCAGAGGCAGAGGCAGAGACAGAGGCAGAGACAGTGACAGAGGCTGAGGCTGAGGCAGAGGCAGAGGCAGAGGCAGAGGCAGAGGCAGAGGCAGAGGCAGAGACAGAGGCAGAGGCAGAGACAGAGGCAGAGACAGAGGCAGAGGCTGAGGCAGAGGCAGAGACAGAGGCAGAGGCAGAGGCAGAGGCAGAGACAGAGGCAGAGGCTGAGGCAGAGACAGAGGCTGAGGCAGAGGCAGAGGCAGAGGCAGAGACAGAGGCAGAGACAGAGGCAGAGGCAGAGGCAGAGGCAGAGGCAGAGGCAGAGGCAGAGGCAGAGGCAGAGGCAGAGACAGAGGCAGAGGCTGAGGCAGAGACAGAGGCAGAGGCAGAGGCAGAGGCAGAGGCAGAGGCAGAGGCAGAGGCAGAGGCAGAGACAGAGGCAGAGGCAGAGACAGAGGCAGAGGCAGAGGCAGAGGCAGAGGCAGAGGCAGAGGCAGAGACAGAGACAGAGGCTGAGGCTGAGGCAGAGACAGAGGCTGAGGCAGAGACAGAGGCTGAGGCAGAGACAGAGGCAGAGACAGAGGCAAAGACAGAGACAGAGGCAGAGACAGAGGCAGAGGCAGAGGCAGAGGCTGAGGCAGAGACAGAGGCTGAGGCAGAGACAGAGGCAGAGACAGAGGCAAAGACAGAGACAGAGACAGAGGCAGAGGCAGAGACAGAGGCTGAGGCAGAGACAGAGGCAGAGACAGAGGCTGAGGCAGAGGCAGAGGCAGAGACAGAGGCAGAGACAGAGGCAGAGGCAGAGACATAGGCTGAGGCAGAGGCAGAGACAGAGGCTGAGGCAGAGGCAGAGGCAGAGACAGAGCAGAGGCGAGGCGGGCTAGAGGCAGAGACAGAGGCAGAGGCTGACGCAGAGGCAGAGGCAGAGGCAGAGGCAGAGACAGAGGCAGGGGTACAGGCAGAGACAGAGGCTGAGGCTGACGCAGAGGCAGAGGCAGAGGCTGAGGCTGAGGCAGAGGCAGAGGCAGAGGCAGAGACAGAGGCAGAGGCAGAGGCAGAGACTGAGGCAGAGGCAGAGACAGAGACAGAGACAGAGACAGAGGCAGAGGCAGAGGCTGAGGCTGAGGCTGAGGCTGAGGCTGAGGCAGAGGCAGAGGCAGAGGCTGAGGCAGAGGCAGAGGCAGAGGAGGCAGAGGCAGAGGCTGAGGCAGAGGCAGAGGCTGAGACAGAGGCAGAGGCAGAGGCTGAGGCTGAGGCTGAGACAGAGGCAGAGGCAGAGGCAGAGGCTGAGGCTGAGGCTGACGCAGAGGCAGAGGCAGAGGCAGAGGCAGAGGCAGAGGCTGAGGCAGAGGCAGAGGCAGAGGCAGAGGCAGAGGCAGAGGCTGAGGCTGAGGCTGAGGCTGAGGCAGAGGCAGAGGCAGAGGCAGAGGCAGAGGCTGAGGCTGAGGCTGACGCAGAGGCTGAGGCTGACGCAGAGGCAGAGGCAGAGGCAGAGGCAGAGGCAGAGGCTGAGGCTGAGGCTGAGGCAGAGGCAGAGGCAGAGGCAGAGGCAGAGGCTGAGGCTGAGGCTGAAGCAGAGGCTGAGGCTGAGGCAGAGGCTGAGGCTGAGGCTGAGGCAGAGGCAGAGGCAGAGGCAGAGGCAGAGGCAGAGGCAGAGGCAGAGGCAGAGGCAGAGGCAGAGGCAGAGGCAGAGGCAGAGGCAGAGGCTGAGGCAGAGGCAGAGGCAGAGGCAGAGGCAGAGGCTGAGGCTGAGGCTGAGGCAGAGGCAGAGGCAGAGGCAGAGGCAGAGGCAGAGGCAGAGGCAGAGGCTGAGGCTGAGGCAGAGGCAGAGGCAGAGGCAGAGGCAGAGGCAGAGGCTGAGGCTGAGGCTGAGGCAGAGGCAGAGGCAGAGGCAGAGGCAGAGGCTGAGGCAGAGGCTGAGGCTGAGGCTGAGGCTGAGGCAGAGGCTGAGGCTGAGGCTGAGGCAGAGGCTGAGGCTGAGGCAGAGGCAGAGGCAGAGGCAGAGGCAGAGGCAGAGGCAGAGGCAGAGGCAGAGGCAGAGGCAGAGGCAGAGGCAGAGGCAGAGGCAGAGGCAGAGGCTGAGGCAGAGGCAGAGGCAGAGGCAGAGGCAGAGGCTGAGGCAGAGGCAGAGGCAGAGGCAGAGGCTGAGGCAGAGGCAGAGGCAGAGGCAGAGGCTGAGGCTGAGGCTGAGGCAGAGGCAGAGGCAGAGGCAGAGGCAGAGGCAGAGGCAGAGGCAGAGGCAGAGGCAGAGGCAGAGGAGCGAGGCGAGAGGCAGAGGCAGAGGCAGAGGCAGAGCAGAGGCAGAGGACAGAGGCAGAGCAGAGGCAGAGGCAGAGGCAGAGGCAGAGGCAGAGGCAGAGCAGAGGCAGAGGCAGAGGCAGAGGCAGAGGCAGAGGCAGAGGCAGAGGCAGCAGAGGCAGAGGCAGAGGCAGAGGCAGAGGCAGAGGCAGAGGAGAGGCAGAGGCAGAGAGGCAGAGGCAGAGGCAGAGGCAGAGGCAGAGGCAGAGGCTGAGGCTGAGGCAGAGGCAGAGACAGAGGCAGAGGCAGAGGCAGAGGCAGAGGCAGAGGCTGAGGCAGAGGCAGAGGCAGAGACAGAGGCAGAGGCAGAGGCAGAGGCAGAGGCAGAGGCAGAGACAGAGACAGAGACAGAGACAGAGACAGAGACAGAGGCTGAGGCAGAGACAGAGACAGAGGCAGAGACAGAGGCAGAGGCAGAGACAGAGGCTGAGGCAGAGGCAGAGGCAGAGGCAGAGGCAGAGGCTGAGGCAGAGGCAGAGGCAGAGGCAGAGGCAGAGGCAGAGGCAGAGGCAGAGGCAGAGGCAGAGGCTGAGGCAGAGGCAGAGGCAGAGGCAGCAGAGGCAGAGGCAGAGGCAGAGAGGCAGAGGCAGAGGCAGAGGCAGAGGCAGAGGCAGAGGCAGAGGCAGAGGCAGAGAGGCAGAGGCAGAGGCAGAGGCAGAGGCAGAGGCAGAGGCAGAGCAGAGGCAGAGGCAGAGGCAGAGGCAGAGGCAGAGCAGAGGCAGAGGCAGAGGCAGAGCAGGCAGAGGCAGAGGCAGAGGCGAGGCAGAGAGGAGAGAGGCAGAGGCAGAGGCTGAGGCAGAGGCAGAGGCAGAGGCAGAGGCTGAGGCAGAGGCTGAGGCAGAGGCAGAGGCTGAGACAGAGGCAGAGGCAGAGGCAGAGGCAGAGGCTGAGGCAGAGGCAGAGGCTGAGGCTGAGGCAGAGACAGAGACTGGGGCAGCGGCAGAGGCAGAGGCTGAGGCAGAGACAGAGACAGAGACTGAGGAAGAGGCAGAGGCAGAGGCAGAGGCAGAGACAGAGACAGAGGCAGAGGCAGAGGCAGAGGCTGAGGCTGAGGCTGAGGCAGAGGCAGAGGCTGAGGCTGAGGCAGAGGCAGAGGCAGAGGCAGAGGCTGAGACAGAGGCAGAGACTGAGGCAGAGGCAGAGGCAGAGGCAGAGGCAGAGGCAGAGACAGAGGCAGAGACAGAGGCAGAGGCAGAGGCAGAGACAGAGGCTGAGACAGAGACAGAGGCAGAGACAGAGGCAGAGGCAGAGGCAGAGGCTGAGGCTGAGGTTGACGCAGAGGCAGAGGCAGAGGCAGAGGCAGAGGCAGAGGCAGAGGCTGAGGCAGAGGCAGAGGCAGAGGCAGAGGCAGAGGCAGAGGCAGAGACAGAGGCTGAGGCAGAGGCTGAGGCAGAGGCTGAGGCTGAGGCTGAGGCTGAGGCTGAGGCTGAGGCAGAGGCAGAGGCAGAGGCAGAGGCAGAGGCAGAGGCAGAGGCAGAGGCAGAGGCAGAGGCAGAGGCAGAGGCAGAGGCAGAGGCAGAGACAGAGGCAGAGGCTGAGGCAGAGACAGAGGCAGAGGCAGAGGCAGAGGCAGAGACAGAGACAGAGACAGAGACAGAGACAGAGACAGAGACAGAGGCTGAGGCAGAGGCAGAGGCAGAGACAGAGACAGAGGCAGAGGCAGAGGCAGAGGCAGAGGCAGAGACAGAGACAGAGGCTGAGGCTGAGGCAGAGGCTGAGGCAGAGACAGAGGCAGAGACAGAGGCAGAGGCAGAGACAGAGACAGAGGCTGAGGCTGAGGCAGAGACAGAGGCAGAGACAGAGGCAAAGACAGAGACAGAGGCAGATGCAGAGGCTGAGGCAGAGACAGAGGCTGGGGCAGAGACAGAGGCAGAGACAGAGGCAAAGACAGAGACAGAGGCAGAGGCAGAGGCAGAGGCTGAGGCAGAGACAGAGGCAGAGACAGAGGCAGAGACAGAGGCAGAGGCAGAGGCAGAGGCAGAGACAGAGGCAGAGACAGAGGCAGAGGCAGAGACATAGGCTGAGGCAGAGGCAGAGACAGAGGCTGAGGCAGAGGCAGAGGCAGAGGCAGAGGCAGAGACAGAGGCAGGGGTAGAGGCAGAGACAGAGGCAGAGGTAGAGGCAGAGGCAGAGGCAGAGACAGAGGCAGAGGCTGAGGCAGAGGCAGAGGCTGAGGCTGAGGCAGAGGCAGAGGCAGAGACAGAGACAGAGACTGAGGCAGAGGCAGAGACAGAGACAGAGGCAGAGGCAGAGGCTGAGGCTGAGGCTGAGGCTGAGGCAGAGGCTGAGGCTGAGGCAGAGGCAGAGGCTGAGGCTGAGGCAGAGGCAGAGGCTGAGACAGAGGCAGAGGCAGAGGCAGAGGCTGAGGCTGAGGCTGAGACAGAGGCAGAGGCAGAGGCAGAGGCTGAGGCTGAGGCTGACGCAGAGGCAGAGGCAGAGGCAGAGGCAGAGGCTGAGGCAGAGGCAGAGGCAGAGGCAGAGGCAGAGGCTGAGGCTGAGGCTGAGGCAGAGGCTGAGGCAGAGGCAGAGGCAGAGGCAGAGGCAGAGACAGAGGCTGAGGCAGAGGCTGAGGCAGAGGCTGAGGCTGAGGCTGAAGCAGAGGCTGAGGCTGAGGCAGAGGCTGAGGCAGAGGCTGAGGCAGAGGCAGAGGCAGAGGCTGAGGCAGAGGCAGAGGCAGAGGCAGAGGCTGAGGCAGAGGCAGAGACAGAGGCAGAGGCTGAGGCAGAGGCAGAGGCAGAGGCAGAGACAGAGACAGAGACAGGTACAGAGACAGAGGCTGAGGCAGAGGCAGAGACAGAGACAGAGGCAGAGACAGAGGCAGAGGCTGAGACAGAGGCAGAGGCAGAGGCTGAGGCTGAGGCTGAGGCAGAGGCAGAGGCTGAGGCTGAGGCAGAGGCAGAGGCTGAGGCTGAGGCAGAGGCAGAGGCAGAGGCAGAGGCAGAGGCTGAGGCAGAGGCAGAGGCAGAGGCTGAGGCCGAGGCAGAGGCAGAGGCAGAGACAGAGGCTGAGGCAGAGGCAGAGGCTGAGGCAGAGGATGAGGCTGAAGCAGAGGCTGAGGCAGAGGCAGAGACAGAGGCAGAGGCTGAGGCAGAGGCAGAGGCAGAGGCAGAGACAGAGACAGAGACAGGTACAGAGACAGAGGCTGAGGCAGAGGCAGAGACAGAGACAGAGGCAGAGACAGAGGCAGAGGCTGAGACAGAGGCAGAGGCAGAGGCTGAGGCTGAGGCTGAGGCAGAGGCAGAGGCTGAGGCAGAGGCAGAGGCTGAGGCTGAGGCAGAGGCAGAGGCAGAGGCAGAGGCAGAGGCTGAGGCAGAGGCAGAGGCAGAGGCCGAGGCAGAGGCAGAGACAGAGGCTGAGGCAGAGGCAGAGGCTGAGGCAGAGGTTGAGGCTGAAGCAGAGGCTGAGGCTGAGGCAGAGGCTGAGGCTGAGGCAGAGGCAGAGGCAGAGGCAGAGGCTGAGGCAGAGGCTGAGGCAGAGGCAGAGGCTGAGACAGAGGCAGAGGCAGAGGCTGAGGCAGAGGCTGAGGCTGAGGCAGAGACAGAGGCAGAGGCTGAGACAGAGACAGAGACTGAGGCAGAGGCAGAGGCAGAGACAGAGACAGAGGCAGAGGCAGAGGCTGAGGCTGAGGCTGAGGCAGAGGCAGAGGCAGAGGCTGAGGCAGAGGCAGAGGCAGAGGCAGAGACAGAGGCAGAGGCAGAGGCAGAGGCTGAGGCTGAGGCTGACGCAGAGGCAGAGGCAGAGGCTGAGGCAGAGGCAGAGGCAGAGACAGAGGCAGAGGCAGAGGCAGAGACAGAGGCTGAGGCAGAGGCTGAGGCAGAGGCTGAGGCTGAGGCAGAGGCTGAGGCTGAGGCAGAGGCAGAGGCTGAGGCAGAGGCAGAGGCAGAGGCTGAGGCAGAGGCAGAGGCAGAGGCTGAGGCAGAGGCAGAGGCAGAGGCAGAGACAGAGGCAGAGGCAGAGGCAGAGACAGAGTCAGAGGCAGAGACAGAGGCAGAGGCAGAGGCTGAGACAGAGACAGAGGCAGAGGCAGAGGCTGAGGCTGAGGCTGAGGCAGAGGCTGAGGCTGAGGCAGAGGCAGAGGCAGAGGCTGAGGCTGAGGCAGAGGCAGAGGCAGAGGCAGAGGCAGAGGCAGAGGCTGAGGCAGAGGCAGAGGCAGAGGCTGAGGCAGAGGCAGAGACAGAGGCTGAGGCAGAGGCAGAGGCTGAGGCAGAGGCTGAGGCTGAAGCAGAGGCTGAGGCTGAGGCAGAGGCTGAGGCAGAGGCAGAGGCAGAGGCAGAGGCTGAGGCAGAGGCTGAGGCAGAGGCAGAGGCTGAGACAGAGGCAGAGGCAGAGGCAGAGGCTGAGGCAGAGGCTGAGGCTGAGGCAGAGACAGAGATTGAGGCAGCGGCAGAGGCAGAGGCTGAGGCAGAGACAGAGACAGAGACTGAGGCAGAGGCAGAGGCAGAGGCAGAGGCAGAGGCAGAGACAGAGGCAGAGGTAGAGGCAGAGGCAGAGGCAGAGACAGAGGCAGAGGCAGAGACAGAGGCAGAGACTGAGGCAGAGGCAGAGGCAGAGGCAGAGGCAGAGACAGAGGCTGAGACAGAGACAGAGACAGAGGCAGAGACAGAGGCAGAGACAGAGGCAGAGACAGAGGCTGAGACAGAGACAGAGGCAGAGACAGAGGCAGAGGCAGAGGCAGAGACAGAGGCTGAGGCAGAGGCAGAGGCAGAGACAGAGGCAGAGGCAGAGACAGAGACAGAGGCAGAGGCAGAGGCAGAGGCAGAGGCAGAGGCAGAGGCAGAGACAGAGGCTGAGACAGAGGCAGAGGCAGAGACAGAGACAGAGGCTGAGACAGAGGCAGAGGCAGAGGCTGAGACAGAGACAGAGACAGAGGCAGAGACAGAGGCAGAGGCAGAGGCAGAGGCTGAGGCAGAGGCAGAGGCAGAGGCAGAGGCAGAGACAGAGGCTGAGGCAGAGGCAGAGGCAGAGACAGAGGCAGAGGCAGAGACAGAGACAGAGGCAGAGACAGAGACAGAGGCAGAGGCAGAGGCAGAGGCAGAGGCAGAGACAGAGGCAGAGACAGAGGCAGAGGCAGAGGCAGAGGCAGAGGCAGAGGCAGAGACAGAGGCAGAGGCAGAGACAGAGACAGAGACTGAGGCAGCGGCAGAGGCAGAGGCTGAGGCAGAGACAGAGACAGAGACTGAGGCAGAGGCAGAGGCAGAGGCAGAGGCAGAGGCTGAGGCAGAGGCAGAGACAGAGACAGAGGCAGAGACAGAGGCAGAGGCAGAGACAGAGACAGAGACAGAGACAGAGGCTGAGGCAGAGACAGAGACAGAGACAGAGACAGAGACAGAGGCTGAGGCAGAGACAGAGACAGAGGCAGAGACAGAGGCAGAGGCAGAGGCAGAGACAGAGGCAGAGACAGAGACAGAGGCAGAGGCAGAGGCAGAGACAGAGGCAGAGGCAGAGGCAGAGACAGAGACAGAGGCAGAGACAGAGGCTGAGGCAGAGACAGAGACAGAGGCAGAGACAGAGGCAGAGACAGAGACAGAGACAGAGACAGAGGCAGAGGCAGAGGCAGAGGCAGAGGCTGAGGACATATTTCACACAGATACTCGGATACAGAGATACTTGGATACTCACAGAGGACGCTGGCTGTGATGTTGTCAGAGCGGACCACAGGGGGGGGTTGTGGCCCCTGGGGGCCCAGCTGCAGAGTGACCTCGCACCAGAAGAGGGCCCCATGGTCCTCTCTACTGACGTTGTGGACCAGGGAGAAGCTGAGGTCCACTGGACCAGGGGCCCCTGAGGTGCTGTTCTGTGCTCCCAGCTCCTGGAGGCCCCTGAAGAACCTCACCCTCATGCTCTGAGCGGGGGCCCCGGCCCTCACCTCACACTGCAGCGAGTACAGCCGGCCCTGCACCAGCTCCTGGACCAGGGGCCCCGAGGGGTCCTCTGTCAGGTCCTGGACCAGGGGCCTCAAGGGGTCCTCTGTCAGGTCCTGGACCAGGGGCCCCAAGGGGTCCTCTGTCAGGTCCTGCACCAGGGGCCCCAAGGGGTCCTCTGTCAGGTCCTGCACCAGGGGCCCCAAGGGGTCCTCTGTCAGGTCCTGGACCAGGGGCCCCTCCCTGAAGCGTATGGAGACAGCCTCTGGAGCCTCTGTGAGACACACATAAACTCTGCATTTCTCACATCATTCTTCACATTTGCACAACTGTGCATTTCTCAGAATGACCTGTACATATACATATACAGTATATATACTGTATATGTATATATATGTATATATATATTATATATACATATACAGTATATATACAGTATATGTATATATAATATATGTATATATATGTATATATATATATATATATATATATATATATATATATATATATATGTACATGACCTGTATATACATGTATATACAGTACATGTATATACCTGTATGTATTTACATGTATATACATGTAAATACACAGAGAAAACATCCAGAATATCCTGATGGTAGAATTGTGACAAATGTAAACAAACACTTCCTCATGAGTGAAGCTGAAACTGTTTAATTTAGGAAAGATTTAAAGGTTATAAAGATAAAGTAATGTATGAAAGATTTAAAGGTTATAAAGATAAAGTAATGTATGAAAGATTTAAAGGTTATAAAGATAAAGTAATGTATGAAAGATTTAAAGGTTATAAAGATAAAGTAATGTATGAAAGATTTAAAGGTTATAAAGATAAAGTAATGTATGAAAGATTTAAAGGTTATAAAGATAAAGTAATGTATGAAAGATTTAAAGGTTATAAAGATAAAGTAATGTATGAAAGATTTAAAGGTTATAAAGATAAAGTAATGTATTAAAGATTTAAAGGTTATAAAGATAAAGTAATGTATGAAAGATTTAAAGGTTATAAAGATAAAGTAATGTATTAAAGATTTAAAGGTTATAAAGATAAAGTAATGTATGAAAGATTTAAAGGTTATAAAGATAAAGTAATGTATGAAAGATTTAAAGGTTATAAAGATAAAGTAATGTATTAAAGATTTAAAGGTTATAAGATAAAGTAATTATGAAAGATAAAGTAAAATAAAGTAATGTATTAAAGATTTAAAGATAAGTAATTATAAAGATAAAGTAATGTATGTAAAGATTTAAAGGTTATAAAGATAAAGTAATGTATGAAAGATTTAAAGGTTATAAAGATAAAGTAATGTATGAAAGATTTAAAGGTTATAAAGATAAAGTAATGTATGAAAGATTTAAAGGTTATAAAGATAAAGTAATGTATGAAAGATTTAAAGGTTATAAAGATAAAGTAATGTATTAAAGATTTAAAGGTTATAAAGATAAAGTAATGTATGAAAGATTTAAAGGTTATAAAGATAAAGTAATGTATGAAAGATTTAAAGGTTATAAAGATAAAGTAATGTATTAAAGATTTAAAGGATATAAAGATAAAGTAATGTATGAAATGAGTTTGACAAATATGATTTTGAACCAGTTCAACAGTTCTGTCTGAGACCAAAGAGATGAAATGTGGACATGAGATAAACTCTGAGATAAACTCTGAGATAAACTCTGAGATAAACTCTGAGATAAACTCTGAGATAAACTCTGAGATAAACTCTGAGATAAACTCTGAGATAAACTCTGAGATAAACTCTGAGATAAACTCTGAGATAAACTCTGAGATAAACTTTGAGATAAACTCTAAGATAAACTCTGAGATAAACTTTGAGATAAACTCTGAGATAAACTCTGAGATAAACTCTGAGATAAACTTTGAGATAAACTCTGAGATAAACTCTGAGATAAACTTTGAGATAAACTCTGAGATAAACTCTGAGATAAACTCTGAGATAAACTATAAGTTAGACTCTGATATAAACTCTGAGATAAACTCTGAGATAAACTCTGAGATAAACTCTGAGATAAACTTTGAGATAAACTCTGAGATAGACTCTGAGATAAACTCTGAGATAAACTCTGAGATAAACTCTGAGATAAACTCTGAGATAAACTCTGAGATAAACTTTGAGATAAACTCTGAGATAAACTCTGAGATAAACTCTGAGATAAACTTTGAGATAAACTCTGAGATAAACTCTGAGATAAACTCTGAGATAAACTATAAGTTAGACTCTGAGATAAACTCTGAGATAAACTCTGAGATAAACTCTGAGATAAACTCTGAGATAAACTCTGAGATAAACTTTGAGATAAACTCTGAGATAAACTCTGAGATAAATTCTGAGATAAACTCTGAGATAAACTTTGAGATAAACTCTGAGATAAACTCTGAGATAAACTCTGAGATAAACTCTGAGATAAACTCTGAGATAAACTCTACGTTAGACTCTGAGATAAACTCTGAGATAAACTCTGAGATAAACTTGGAGATAAACTCTGAGATAAACTTTGAGATAAACTCTGAGATAAACTCTAAGTTAGACTCTGAGATAAACTCTGAGATAAACTCTGAGATAAACTTTGAGATAAACTCTGAGATAAACTCTGAGATAAACTCTGAGGTAAACTCTAAGTTAGACTCTGAGATAAACTCTGAGATAAACTCTGAGATAAACTTTGAGATAAACTCTGAGATAAACTCTAAGTTAGACTCTGAGATAAACTCTGAGATAAACTCTAAGTTAGACTCTGAGATAAACTCTGAGATAAACTCTGAGATAAACTCTGAGATAAACTTTGAGATAAACTCTAAGTTAGACTCTGAGATAAACTCTGAGATAAACTCTGAGATAAACTCTGAGGTAAACTCTAAGTTAGACTCTGAGATAAACTCTGAGATAAACTCTGAGATAAACTCTGAGATAAACTCTGAGATAAACTCTGAGATAAACTTTGAGATAAACTCTGAGATAAACTCTGAGATAAACTCTGAGATAAACTCTGAGATAAACTCTGAGATAAACTTTGAGATAAACTCTGAGATAAACTTTGAGATAAACTCTGAGATAAACTCTGAGATAAACTCTGAGATAAACTCTGAGATAAACTTTGAGATAAACTCTGAGATAAACTCTGAGATAAACTCTGAGATAAACTTTGAGATAAACTCTGAGATAAACTCTGAGATAAACTCTGAGATAGACTCTGAGATAAACTCTGAGATAAACTCTAAGTTAGACTCTGAGATAAACTCTGAGATAAACTCTGAGATAAACTTGGAGATAAACTCTGAGATAAACTTTGAGATAAACTCTGAGATAAACTCTAAGTTAGACTCTGAGATAAACTCTGAGATAAACTCTGAGATAAACTTTGAGATAAACTCTGAGATAAACTCTGAGATAAACTCTGAGGTAAACTCTAAGTTAGACTCTGAGATAAACTCTGAGATAAACTCTGAGATAAACTTTGAGATAAACTCTGAGATAAACTCTAAGTTAGACTCTGAGATAAACTCTGAGATAAACTTTGAGATAAACTCTGAGATAAACTCTGAGATAAACTCTGAGGTAAACTCTAAGTTAGACTCTGAGATAAACTCTGAGATAAACTCTGAGATAAACTCTTAGATAAACTTTGAGATAAACTTTGAGATAAACTCTGAGATAAACTCTGAGATAAACTCTAAGTTAGACTCTGAGATAAACTCTGAGATAAACTCTGAGATAAACTCTGAGATAAACTCTGAGATAAACTCTGAGATAAACTTTGAGATAAACTCTGAGATAAACTCTGAGATAAACTCTGAGATAAACTCTGAGATAAACTTTGAGATAAACTCTGAGATAAACTCTGAGATAAACTCTGAGATAAACTCTGAGATAAACTCTGAGATAAACTTTGAGATAAACTCTGAGATAAACTCTGAGATAAACTCTGAGATAAACTTTGAGATAAACTCTGAGATAAACTCTGAGATAAACTCTGAGATAGACTCTGAGATAAACTCTGAGATAAACTCTAAGTTAGACTCTGAGATAAACTCTGAGATAAACTCTGAGATAAACTTTGAGATAAACTGAGATAAACTCTGAGATAAACTCTAAGTTAGACTCTGAGATAAACTCTGAGATAAACTCTGAGATAAACTCTGAGATAAACTCTGAGATAAACTTTGAGATAAACTTTGAGATAAACTCTGAGATAAACTCTGAGATAAACTCTGAGATAAACTCTGAGATAAACTCTAAGTTAGACTCTGAGATAAACTCTGAGATAAACTCTGAGATAAACTTTGAGATAAACTCTGAGATAAACTCTGAGATAAACTCTGAGGTAAACTCTAAGTTAGACTCTGAGATAAACTCTGAGATAAACTCTGAGATAAACTCTGAGATAAACTCTGAGATAAACTTTGAGATAAACTTTGAGATAAACTCTGAGATAAACTCTGAGATAAACTCTGAGATAAACTCTGAGATAAACTCTGAGATAAACTCTAAGTCAGACTCACGGTAAACCAGGAGTTGCACAGAGGCCTGACAGGGGCCGACCACAGTCAGAGCGAAACACACTGGATCCAGAGTCCAGCTCCTGAGGGCCTCCTCTGTCCACAGCAGGGAGGAGGCCATGGACACACACTCACGCTGGACACACACACAGAGACATGAGACACACACTCACGCTGGACACACACACAGAGACATGAGACACACACAGCAGGGAGGAGGCCATGGACACACACTCACGCTGGACACACACACAGAGACATGAGACACACACTCACGCTGGACACACACACAGAGACATGAGACACACACTCACGCTGGACACACACACAGAGACATGAGACACACACAGAGACACACATAGAGACATGAGACACACACTCACGCTGGACACACACACAGAGACATGAGACACACACAGAGACACACACAGAGACATGAGACACACACAGAGACACACACAGAGACATGAGACACACACAGAGACACACATAGAGACATGAGACACACACTCACGCTGGACACACACACAGAGACATGAGACACACACAGAGACACACACAGAGACAGGAGACACACACAC
>OZ035825.1:51564155-51566212 GCA_964034765.1 Knipowitschia caucasica
GGCACAGGGCAGGTCTCTCACATGGTCCTGGCTCAGGGCAGGTCTCTCACATGGTCCTGGCTCAGGGCAGGTCTCTCACATGGTCCTGGCTCAGGGCAGGTCTCTCACATGGTCCTGGCTCAGGGGCACAGGGCAGGTCTCTCACATGGTCCTGGCTCAGGGCAGGTCTCTCACATGGTCCTGGCTCAGGGGCACAGGGCAGGTCTCTCACATGGTCCTGGCTCAGGGCAGGTCTCTCACATCGTCCTGGCTCAGGGCAGGTCTCTCACATGGTCCTGGCTCAGGGCAGGTCTCTCACATGGTCCTGGCTCAGGGCAGGTCTCTCACATGGTCCTGGCTCAGGGCAGGTCTCTCACATGGTGCCAGCCTGTTGTTGGAGAGACCATTGTTCTGTGGCGTCTCCGCCCTGTGACCGCGGCAGGAGGAAGGAAGGACACCCAGCCCTCTCTCCCATCATTGTTCCCAGACAGAGGAGAGGGATGCTGGGGCAGTGGTTAGCCTCAGTGCTCACCAGTTTGCATGTTCTCCTCGTGTCTGCACAGGTTTCCCCCTGGGGCAGAGGCCATCGGCCCCTCCCACCACCACCAACCACTCACACACACACCAGACTCATTCTAATGTGGGGGAAGTGTCTTGCCTAAGGACACAACCACAGTTTGGTACTTTACAGCCGCAGCCGCCCCACTGTGGCTCCTGCTGTTCAGAGGTCTCCCATCACAGCACTAACCAGGCCATGTCCTGCTGAACTTCAAGGGGTTTGATAGGATCTGGCTTTGACCTGCAGGTGGCGCCAAATTTCAACCCTGGTCCTGATTCTCAGATCAGTCACTGACAGAGGCCCTGAGGACCTGAGACCAGGAGGAGTCCTCTCACATTAGTCCTGGTCTCAGGTCTCTGTCCTGAAGTCCTCTCACATTAGTCCTGGTCTCAGGTCTCTGTCCTGAAGTCCTCTCACATTAGTCCTGGTCTCAGGTCTCTGTCCTGAAGTCCTCTCACATTAGTCCTGGTCTCAGGTCTCTGTCCTGAAGTCCTCTCACATTAGTCCTGGTCTCAGGTCTCTGTCCTGAAGTCCTCTCACATTAGTCCTGGTCTCAGGTCTCTGTCCTGAAGTCCTCTCACATTAGTCCTGGTCTCAGGTCTCTGTCCTGAAGTCCTCTCACATTAGTCCTGGTCTCAGGTCTCTGTCCTGAAGTCCTCTCACATTAGTCCTGGTCTCAGGTCTCTGTCCTGAAGTCCTCTCACATTAGTCCTGGTCTCAGGTCTCTGTCCTGAAGTCCTCTTACATTAGTCCTGGTCTCAGGTCTCTGTCCTGAAGTCCTCTCACATTAGTCCTGGTCTCAGGTCTCTGTCCTGAAGTCCTCTCACATTAGTCCTGGTCTCAGGTCTCTGTCCTGAAGTCCTCTCACATTAGTCCTGGTCTCAGGTCTCTGTCCTGAAGTCCTCTCACATTAGTCCTGGTCTCAGGTCTCTGTCCTGAAGTCCTCTCACATTAGTCCTGGTCTCAGGTCTCTGTCCTGAAGTCCTCTCACATTAGTCCTGGTCTCAGGTCTCTGTCCTGAAGTCCTCTCACATTAGTCCTGGTCTCAGGTCTCTGTCCTGAAGTCCTCTCACATTAGTCCTGGTCTCAGGTCTCTGTCCTGAAGTCCTCTCACATTAGTCCTGGTCTCAGGTCTCTGTCCTGAAGTCCTCTCACATTAGTCCTGGTCTCAGGTCTCTGTCCTGAAGTCCTCTCACATTAGTCCTGGTCTCAGGTCTCTGTCCTGAAGTCCTCTCACATTAGTCCTGGTCTCAGGTCTCTGTCCTGAAGTCCTCTCACATTAGTCCTGGTCTCAGGTCTCTGTCCTGAAGTCCTCTCACATTAGTCCTGGTCTCAGGTCTGTCCTGAAGTCCTCTCACATTAGTCCTGGTCTCAGGTCTCTGTCCTGAAGTCCTCTCACATTAGTCTCCCACTGGTCCTGAACTGTGCTATACTAATAAATGAAGCGGTGTCTGTGGTACTCACAGGGCGGCAGCAGCAGCAGCAGCAGCAGCAGCAGCAGCAGCAGCAGGTCCATGCT
>OZ035825.1:51566222-51616222 GCA_964034765.1 Knipowitschia caucasica
TAAAGATAAATTAAATACAGATGTTAAACTTGAAAAAGTCTCTGTTTCGTATCCTGCATCAACCCAGACACGTCCGTCAAAGTGTTTTTTTGGCAACAATAGTCGGTCTGTTGCAGTGTGGTATAATTAGTTTAATAGAATTGTATATTTCATCAGATTCAAAACATGACAACAATGCTGAATGAGAGGGACATTATACATGTGTTGTTCTCGCTCCATGTTGTGCTCATACAGGGAAAACAATGTATTCAATATAATGTAATTATGTAAAGTTATGTATGTAGCCTATACTGGTGCATCAACAATACAAACACACATGTATGCTTACTGTAAAATACCCAACAAATGCATCATTTACCGCTTAAATACATCAAATGAAAGAAACAAATGAAATGTCGTACCCTGCCACACAATGTGCTGTGACCACCTCTCCACTTTCTCTAGCTACAAACCAGGCTTTCAAAGGTTTCTCAGATGATCTCTGCGAATGGTTGACCTACATTAAGAAATACAGTAAGCATCAACATTTCACTTGAACTTAACTGAGTTTGCAGATGGAAAATTATGTCCGTTATGTATTTTGGATAGCATCACGTTAGCGTTAGCTCATATAGACCAATACATACCACAAAAGTTAGCGTTAGCTCATATAGACCAATACATACCACAAAAGTTAGCGTTAGCTCATATAGACCAATACATACCACAAAAGTTAGCGTTAGCTCATATAGACCAATACATACCACAAAAGTTAGCGTTAGCTCATATAGACCAATACGTACCACAAAAGTTAGCGTTAGCTCATATAGACCAATACGTACCACAAAAGTTAGCGTTAGCTCATATAGACCAATACATACCACAAAAGTTAGCGTTAGCTCATATAGACCAATACGTACCACAAAAGTTAGCGTTAGCTCATATAGACCAATACGTACCACAAAAGTTAGCGTTAGCTCATATAGACCAATACATACCACAAAAGTTAGCGTTAGCTCATATAGACCAATACGTACCACAAAAGTTAGCGTTAGCTCATATAGACCAATACGTACCACAAAAGTTAGCGTTAGCTCATATAGACCAATACGTACCACAAAAGTTAGCGTTAGCTCATATAGACCAATACGTACCACAAAAGTTAGCGTTAGCTCATATAGACCAATACGTACCACAAAAGTTAGCGTTAGCTCATATAGACCAATACGTACCACAAAAGTTAGCGTTAGCTCATATAGACCAATACGTACCACAAAAGTTAGCGTTAGCTCATATAGACCAATACGTACCACAAAAGTTAGCGTTAGCTCATATAGACCAATACATACCACAAAAGCACTACCCACCTGTGCAAAAACAATGCGGGAATCATTTTTTGCTTCTTTGCTTCCCAAATGGTTAACCCAACCGGAAACAAAGTAATTATAAGCTTCCAAGCTTTTGAAAGCTTTCATTTGGTTCGCTGTATAAAAAGAAGTCTGGAGGACGAGATAATTAATGACGTCCATCGCCTGAACAGCCGGTAAATGTTCCAACTCGACCATTCGTTTGTTTCTACACTATACGGGTCAAACCCTACATGTAATTTGATTTTGTCATCATATGAAGTTCGTTAGCATAGCCGCTTTGTTTTGAACAGGACGACACACTTCCTGACCCCCGCTGCTGTATGGCTCCGCCCACTGGACACGTGATCAAAACCCAGGAAGTACGACCATATTAGTCCTGACTAGAACCAGGAAGTACGACCACATTAGTCCTGACTAGAACCAGGAAGTACGACCACATTAGTCCCGACTAGAACCAGGAAGTACGACCACATTAGTCCTGACTAGAACCAGGAAGTACGACCACATTAGTCCTGACTAGAACCAGGAAGTACGACCACATTAGTCCTGACTAGAACCAGGAAGTACGACCACATTAGTCCTGACAAGAACCAGGAAGTACGACCACATTAGTCCTGACTAGGAACCAGGAAGTACGACCACAAGTGACTAGAACCGACGACCACATAGTCCTGACTAGAACCAGGAAGTACGATCACATTAGTCCTGACTAGAACCAGGAAGTACGACCACATTAGTCCTGACAAGAACCAGGAAGTACGAGCACATTAGTCCTGACTAGAACCATGAAATACGACCACATTAGTCCTGACTAGAACCAGGAAGTACGACCACATTAGTCCTGACTAGAACCAGGAAGTACGACCACATTAGTCCTGACTAGAACCAGGAAGTACGACCACATTAGTCCTGACTAGAACCAGGAAGTACGACCACATTAGTCCTGACTAGAACCAGGAAGTACGACCACATTAGTCCTGACTAGAACCAGGAAGTACGACCACATTAGTCCTGACTAGAACCAGGAAGTACGACCACATTAGTCCTGACTAGAACCAGGAGTACGACCACATTAGTCCTGACTAGAACCAGGAAGTACGAGACCACATTAGTCCTGACTAGAACCAGGAAGTACGACCACATTAGTCCTGACTAGAACCAGGAAGTACGACCACATTAGTCCTGACTAGAACCAGGAAGTACGACCACATTAGTCCTGACTAGAACCAGGAAGTACGACCACATTAGTCCAGTCCTCAGGTCTCTGCACTGGCTTCCTGTGGCTCAGAGAATGGACTTTAAAACAGCTCTGCTTGTTACAAGTCTCTCCATGGCCTCGCACCAAAATATATTAGTGACATGTTAGCGTCCCATATGAACCAGCCCGGACTCTGAGGAGCACAGGGACTGGACTCCTGCTGGACTCTGAGGAGCACAGGGACTGGACTCCTGCTGGGACTCTGAGGAGCACAGGGACTGGACTCCTGCTGGGACTCTGAGGAGCACAGGGACTGGACTCCTGCTGGGGACTCTGAGGAGCACAGGGACTGGACTCCTGCTGGGACTCTGAGGAGCACAGGGACTGGACTCCTGCTGGGACTCTGAGGAGCACAGGGACTGGACTCCTGCTGGGACTCTGAGGAGCACAGGGACTGGACTCCTGCTGGGACTCTGAGGAGCACAGGGACTGGACCTCCTGCTGGGACTCTGAGGAGCACAGGGACTGGACTCCTGCTGGGACTCTGAGGAGCACAGGGACTGGACTCCTGCTGGGACTCTGAGGAGCACAGGGACTGGACTCCTGCTGGGACTCTGAGGAGCACAGGGACTGGAGGGGGGGCCTCCTGCTGGGACTCTGAGGAGCGACAGGGACTGGACTCCTGCTGGGACTCTGAGGAGCACAGGGACTGGACTCCTGCTGGGACTCTGAGGAGCAACAGGGACTGGACTCCTGCTGGGACTCTGAGGAGCACAGGGACTGGCTGCTGGACTCCTGGGTGCCCAGAGTCAGGAACTACGGCATGGAGAGGCTGAGCAGGCACAGGGACTGTACTATGCCGCCTGAAAATACTAGGGACTGGAACAGCCTTCCTGAGGATGTACGGAGGCCTCCTTTAGCATTATTTAAGTCTAAGCTGAAAACCGTTCTTTTTAGCTGTGTATATGACTGACTTTTTATATATTGGAGCTTTTTATACCGTTTTTAATTCTGAAATTCAGTTTGAAATGTTTATTTTTATGCAACAATTATTATTGTTTTTGTTATTATTTTATACTATGTTTTATGTGTTTTAAAATGTTTGTAAATGTGTATGATCTTGTGTTCTTGTGAAGCACTTTGGGCTGCATTGCATGAATTGTGCTTTATAAATAAACTTGATTGATTGATTGACAGGTGTAAGGAGGGGGAGACACGTGTAAGGAGGGGGAGACAGGTGTAAGGAGGGTGAGACAGGTGTAAGGAGGGGGAGACAGGTGTAAGGAGGGTGAGACAGGTGTAAGAAGAGGGTGAGACAGTAGTGTAAGGAGGGGAGACAGGTGTAAGGAGGGTGAGACAGGTGTAAAGAGGTGAGACAGGTGTAAGGAGGGGGAGACAGGTGTAAGGAGGGGGAGACAGTGTAAAAGGGGAGACAGGTGTAAGGGAGGGTGAGACAGGTGTAAGGAGGGGTGAGACAGGTGTAAAAGGAGGTAGGTGGGGGAGACAGGTGTAAGGAGGGTCGAGACAGGTGTAAGGAGGGGTGAGATCAGGGTGTCTGTGTAATGAGGGAGGAGGGGGAGACAGGTGTAAAGAGGGTGAGACATGGTGTAAGGAGGGGAGAGACAGGGCGTGTAAGGAGGGACAGTGTAAAAGAGAGACAGTGTAAGGAGGGGGAGACAGGTGTAAGGTGAGACAGGTGTAAGGAGGGTGAGACAGGTGTAAGGAGGGTGAGACAGGTGTAAGGAGGGGAGACAGGTGTAAGGAGGGTGAGACAGGTGTAAGGAGGGTGAGACAGGTGTAAGGAGGGTGAGACAGGTGTAAGGAGGGGGAGACAGGTGTAAGGAGGGTGAGACAGGTGTAAGGAGGGGGAGACAGGTGTAAGGAGGGTGAGACAGGTGTAAGGAGGGGGAGACAGGTGTAAGGAGGGGAGACAGGTGTAAGGAGGGTGAGACAGGTGTAAGGAGGGTGAGACAGGTGTAAGGAGGGGGAGACAGGTGTAAGGAGGGGGAGACAGGTGTAAGGAGGGGTGAGACAGGTGTAAGGAGGGGGAGACAGGTGTAAGGAGGGGACAGGTGTAGGAGGGGAGACAGGTGTAAGGACGGGTGAGACAGGTGTAAGGAGGGGAGACAGGTGTAAGGAGGGTGAGACAGGTGTAAGGAGGGGGAGACAGGTGTAAGGAGGGTGAGACAGGTGTAAGGGGGAGACAGGTGTAAGGAGGGGAGACAGGTGTAAGGGGAACAGGGGTGGAGACAGTGTAAAGATGGGGAGACAGGTTAAGGAGGGGGAGACAGGTGTAAGGAGGGTTAGACAGGTGTAAGGAGGGGTGAGACAGGTGTAAGGAGGGTGAGACAGTGTAAGGAGGGTGAGACAGGTGTAAGGAGGTGAGCCGACAGGTGTAAGGAGGGATGAGCAGGTGTAAGGAGGGTGAGACAGGTGTAAGGAGGGGGAGACAGGTGTAAGGAGGGAGAGACAGGTGTAAGGAGGGGGAGACACGTGTAAGGAGGGTGAGACAGGTGTAAGGAGGGTGAGACAGGTTTAAAGTAGGGGAGACAGGTGTAAGGAGGGGAGACAGGTGTAAAGGAGGGGGAGACAAGGTGTAAGGAGGGTGAGACAGGTGTAAGGAGGGTGAGACAGGTGTAAGGAGGGGGAGACAGGTGTAAGGAGGGGGAGACAGAGTAAGGAGGGTAAGGAGGGGGAGACAGGTGTAAGAGGGGGAGACAGGTGTAAGGAGGGGGAGACAGGTGTAAAGAGGTAGACAGGTGTATGGAGGTGAGACAGGTGTAAGGAGGGGGAACAGGTGACGAGGGGAGACAGGTGTAAGGAGGGGGAGACAGGTGGTAAGGAGGGGAGACAGGTGTAAGGAGGGGGAGACAGGTGTAAAGAGGGGGAGACAGTGTAAGGAGGTACAGGAGGGGGAGACAGGTAAAGGGTAAGGTGTAATGAGGGTGAGACATGTGTAAGAGGGGAGACAGTGTAAGGAGGGGAGACAGGTGTGAAAAGGTGTAAGAGGTGAGACAGGTGTAAGGACGGGTGTAAGGTGGGAGACAGGTGTAAGGAGGGGAGACAGGTGTAAGGAGGGGAGACAGGTGTAAGAGAGGGTGGAGACAGGTGTAAGGAGTGGGGAGACAGGTGTAAGGAGGGGGAGACAGGTGTAAGGATGGGAGACAGGTGTAAGGAGGGTGAGACAGGTGTAAGGAGGGAGAGACAGGTGTAAGGAGGGTGAGACAGGTGTAAGGAGGGGGAGACAGGTGTAAGGAGGGTGAGACAGGTGTAAGGAGGGGGAGACAGGTGTAAGGAGGGTGAGACAGGTGTAAGGAGGGGGAGACAGGTGTAAGGAGGTGAGACAGGTGTAAGGAGGGGGAGACAGGTGTAAGGAGGGTGAGACAGGTGTAAGGAGGGGGAGACAGGTGAACGGTGTAAGGAGGGGGAGACAGAGTGTAAAGGAGGGTGAGACAGGTGGTAAGGAGTGGGGTGAGACAGGTGTAAGGAGGGTGAGACAGGTGTAAGGAGGGAGACAGGTGGAAGGAGGGTGAGACAGGTGTAAGGAGGGAGACAGGTGTAGGAGGAGGGTGAGACAGGTGTAAGGAGGGGAGACAGGTGTAAGGAGGGTGAGACAGGTGTAAGAGGGGGAGACAGGTGTAAGGAGGGGTGAGACAGTGTATGGTAAGGAGGGTGAGACAGGTGTAAGGAGGGGGAGACAGGTGTAAGGAGGGGAGACAGGTGTAAGGAGGGGGAGACAGGTGTAAGGAGGTGAGACAGGTGTAAGGAGGGGGAGACAGGTGTAATGGAGGGAGCACGTGTAAGGAGGGGGAGACAGGTGTAAGGAGGGGAGACAGGTGTAAGGGAGGGGGAGACAGGTGTAAGGACGGGTGTAGGAGGGGGAGACAGGTGTAAGGAGGGGGAGACAGGTGTAAGGAGGGGGAGACAGGTGTAAGCGGAGGCAGTGAGACAGGTGTAAGGAGGGGGAGACAGGTGTAAGGAGGGTGAGACAGGTGTAAGGAGGGGTGAGACAGGTGTAAGGAGGGTGGAGGGTGAGACAGGTGTAAGGAGGGTGAGGCAGGTGTAAGGAGGGGGAGACAGGTGTAAAGAGGGTGAGACAGGTGTAAGGAGGGGGAGACAGGTGTAAGGAGGGTGAGACAGGTGTAAGGAGAGGGTGAGACAGGTGTAGGAGGGGGGGAGACAGGTGTAAGGAGGGGGAGACAGGTGTAAGGAGGGGGAGACAGGTGTAAGGAGGGGGAGACAGGTGTAAGGAGGGTGAGACAGGTGTAAGGAGGGGGAGACAGGTGTAAGGAGGGGGAGACAGGTGTAAGGAGGGGGAGACAGGTGTACGGAGGGGGAGACAGGTGTAAAGAGGGTGAGACAGGTGTAAGGAGGGGGAGACAGGTGTAAGGAGGGGGAGACAGGTGTAAGGAGGGTGAGACAGGTGTAAGGAGGGGGAGACAGGTGTAAGGAGGGGGAGACAGGTGTAAGGAGGGTGAGACAGGTGTAAGGAGGGTGAGACAGGTGTAAGGAGGGGGAGACAGGTGTAAGGAGGGGGACACAGGTGTAAGGAGGGGGAGACAGGTGTAAGGAGGGGGAGACAGGTGTAAGGAGGGGGAGACAGGTGTAAGGAGGGTGAGACAGGTGTAAGGAGGGTGAGACAGGTGTAAGGAGGGGGAGACAGGTGTAAGGAGGGGGACACAGGTGTAAGGAGGGGGAGACAGGTGTAAGGAGGGGGAGACAGGTGTAAGGAGGGGGAGACAGGTGTAAGGAGGGGGAGACAGGTGTAAGGAGGGGGAGACAGGTGTACGGAGGGGGAGACAGGTGTAAAGAGGGTGAGACAGGTGTAAGGAGGGGGAGACAGGTGTAAGGAGGGGGACACAGGTGTAAGGAGGGGGAGACAGGTGTAAGGAGGGTGAGACAGGTGTAAGGAGGGTGAGATTGGTGCAAGGAGGGTGAGACAGGTGTAAGGAGGGTGAGACAGGTGTAAGGAGGGGGAGACAGGTGTAAGGAGGGGGAGACAGGTGTAAGGAGGGTGAGACAGGTGTAAGGAGGGGGAGACAGGTGTAAAGAGGGGGAGACAGGTGTAAGGAGGGGGAGACAGGTGTAAGGAGGGTGAGACAGGTGTAAGGAGGGGGAGACCGGTGTAAAGAGGGGGAGACAGGTGTAAGGAGGGTGAGACAGGTGTAAGGAGGGTGAGACAGGTGTAAAGAGGGGGAGACAGGTGTAAGGAGGGGGAGACAGGTGTAAGGAGGGAGAGACAGGTGTAAGGAGGGTGAGACAGGTGTAAGGAGGGTGAGACAGGTGTAAGGAGGGTGAGACAGGTGTAAGGAGGGGGGAGACAGGTGTAAGGAGGGGGAGACAGGTGTAAGGAGGGTGAGACAGGTGTAAGGAGGGGGAGACAGGTGTAAGGAGGGTGAGACAGGTGTAAGGAGGGAGAGACAGGTGTAAGGAGGGGGAGACAGGTGTAAGGAGGGGGAGACAGGTGTAAGGAGGGGGAGACAGGTGTAAGAAGGGTGAGACAGGTGTAAGAAGGGGGAGACAGGTGTAAGGAGGGGGAGACAGGTGTAAGGAGGGTGAGACAGGTGTAAGGAGGGGGAGACAGGTGTAAGGAGGGTGAGACAGGTGTAAGGAGGGTGAGACAGGTGTAAGGAGGGTGAGACAGGTGTAAGGAGGGGGAGACAGGTGTAAAGAGGGTGAGACAGGTGTAAGGAGGGTGAGACAGGTGTAAGGAGGGTGAGACGGGTGTAAGGAGGGTGAGACAGGTGTAAGGAGGGGGAGACAGGTGTAAGGAGGGTGAGACAGGTGTAAAGAGGGTGAGACAGGTGTAAGGAGGGTGAGACAGGTGTAAGGAGGGGGAGACAGGTGTAAAGAGGGTGAGACAGGTGTAAGGAGGGTGAGACAGGTGTAAGGAGGGTGAGACAGGTGTAAGGAGGGTGAGACAGGTGTAAGGAGGGTGAGACAGGTGTAAGGAGGGGGAGACAGGTGTAAGGAGGGTGAGACAGGTGTAAGGAGGGGGAGACAGGTGTAAGGAGGGTGAGACAGGTGTAAGGAGGGGGAGACAGGTGTAAGGAGGGTGAGACAGGTGTAAGGAGGGGGAGACAGGTGTAAGGAGGGGGAGACAGGTGTAAGGAGGGGGAGACAGGTGAGACGGGTGTAAGGAGGGGGAGACAGGTGTAAGGAGGGTGAGACAGGTGTAAGGAGGGGGAGACAGGTGTAAGGAGGGTGAGACAGGTGTAAGGAGGGGGAGACAGGTGTAAGGAGGGTGAGACAGGTGTAAGGAGGGGGAGACAGGTGTAAGGAGGGGGAGACAGGTGAGACGGGTGTAAGGAGGGGGAGACAGGTGTAAGGAGGGTGAGACAGGTGTAAGGAGGGGGAGACAGGTGTAAGGAGGGAGAGACAGGTGTAAGGAGGGTGAGACAGGTGTAAGGAGGGTGAGACAGGTGTAAGGAGGGGGAGACAGGTGTAAAGAGGGTGAGACAGGTGTAAGGAGGGGGAGACAGGTGTAAGGAGGGGGAGACAGGTGTAAGGAGGGGGAGACAGGTGTAAGGAGGGGGAGACAGGTGTAAGGAGGGGGAGACAGGTGTAAGGAGGGTGAGACAGGTGTAAGGAGGGGGAGACAGGTGTAAGGAGGGTGAGACAGGTGTAAGGAGGGTGAGACAGGTGTAAAGAGGGTGAGACAGGTGTAAGGAGGGGGAGACAGGTGTAAGGAGGGGGAGACAGGTGTAAAGAGGGTGAGACAGGTGTAAGGAGGGGGAGACAGGTGTAAGGAGGGTGAGACAGGTGTAAGGAGGGGGAGACAGGTGTAAGGAGGGGGAGACAGGTGTAAGGAGGGGGAGACAGGTGTAAGGAGGGGGAGACAGGTGTAAGGAGGGTGAGACAGGTGTAAGGAGGGTGAGACAGGTGTAAGGAGGGGGAGACAGGTGTAAGGAGGGTGAGACAGGTGTAAGGAGGGGGAGACAGGTGTAAGGAGGGGGAGACAGGTGTAAGGAGGGGGAGACAGGTGTAAGGAGGGTGAGACAGGTGTAAGGAGGGTGAGACAGGTGTAAGGAGGGGGAGACAGGTGTAAGGAGGGGGGGAGACAGGTGTAAGGAGGGTGAGACAGGTGTAAGGAGGGGGAGACAGGTGTAAGGAGGGGGAGACAGGTGTAAGGAGGGGGAGACAGGTGTAAGGAGGGGGAGACAGGTGTAAGGAGGGGGAGACAGGTGTAAGGAGGGGGAGACAGGTGTAAGGAGGGGGAGACAGGTGTAAGGAGGGTGAGACAGGTGTAAGGAGGGTGAGACAGGTGTAAGGAGGGTGAGACAGGTGTAAGGAGGGGGAGACAGGTGTAAGGAGGGTGAGACAGGTGTAAGGAGGGGGAGACAGGTGTAAGGAGGGGGAGACAGGTGTAAAGAGGGTGAGACAGGTGTAAGGAGGGTGAGACAGGTGTAAGGAGGGTGAGACAGGTGTAAGGAGGGGGAGACAGGTGTAAGGAGGGTGAGACAGGTGTAAGGAGGGGGAGACAGGTGTAAGGAGGGGGAGACAGGTGTAAGGAGGGTGAGACAGGTGTAAGGAGGGGGAGACAGGTGTAAGGAGGGGGAGACAGGTGTAAGGAGGGGGAGACAGGTGTAAAGAGGGTGAGACAGGTGTAAGGAGGGGGAGACAGGTGTAAGGAGGGTGAGACAGGTGTAAGGAGGGGGAGACAGGTGTAAGGAGGGTGAGACAGGTGTAAGGAGGGGGAGACAGGTGTAAGGAGGGGGAGACAGGTGTAAGGAGGGTGAGACAGGTGTAAGGAGGGTGAGACAGGTGTAAGGAGGGGGAGACAGGTGTAAGGAGGGGGAGACAGGTGTAAGGAGGGGGAGACAGGTGTAAAGAGGGTGAGACAGGTGTAAGGAGGGGGAGACAGGTGTAAGGAGGGTGAGACAGGTGTAAGGAGGGGGAGACAGGTGTAAGGAGGGGGAGACAGGTGTAAGGAGGTTCATAAAAGTAAAATATTTATTTAACCCTTGTATTATGTTGAAAAAAAATGACATTGATTATGTTGCGGGTCAATTTGACCCATAC
The DNA here is from genome assembly GCA_964034765.1 of Knipowitschia caucasica. Lineage (NCBI taxonomy): Eukaryota > Metazoa > Chordata > Actinopteri > Gobiiformes > Gobiidae > Knipowitschia > Knipowitschia caucasica. The sequence continues at coordinate 51,576,792 of OZ035825.1, forward strand.
TGTGTAAATGCACTCAAAACAGTCAAGAAAACAGGTTAAACCAATAACAACTTTATTTTAGGTTATATCAAAATTTAGACATACAATACATTTTTAATTCCAACACTATATTTAAGAAATATTTAGTCTAATCTTCTTGTCCTCCTCTTGGGTCAAAATGACAATTCTTCCCTCCTTCTTTCCTCCCGCCATGCTTTCTCCTTCTTTTTTCTCATCCTGTTTTCCTTCTCTCTGTTCATCCTCCTCTATTCCCTTCTTTTCTCTTCCTTCCTTTCTTCCTTCTTTCCTTGACCAAAGATTCGTCCTCTGAATCCTCCTTATTGTAGGAAAATTGACAATCTGGATCAGCAATAACATTGTCCTCTGTTTCTGAAATCTCTTCCTCTACATCATTATCCCAGTTAAAAATCTGTGATAAAGCTTCCTCAGATGTCATCCTTCTGGAACTCATTTTTGGTGAGTTTGTCTAAAGCCTAGCGTACATGGACAGAGTAACTGGAGACAACTAGTTGAAGGCGGCTTTTGGCAACTGAGAGTAGATGATCAGTTGAAATCGGTCGATGTGAGCGCTCTTACAACTGGAGATAAACAGTCAATCTCCAGTTTCAGTCAGTCGCCCGTGTTCTACTTTTCGGCAACTAGTTTTACTCAGATCCGGAGATATGACCCGATGTGCTCCAACAACATGTGTGTATTGCGTGTATTGCGCCCTCTATAGTTTATGTCAGAAAACACACTGTAGTTGAGGCCAGTTGCTGTCGATGTACGCGCTGTTATTCCCGAGACTGGCCTGATACAGGAGTTGCCCGTTTTCGCCAGATTGTCGATGTGTGCGGGGCAGCAACTCAAAGGCGACGGATATATTCAGTTGCCAGTCCGATGTACGCTAGGCAAAAGAGATGACATGAGAACAGTGACTAGGACAAGTGTGAGAAAGTTCCCTCTCTTCACACACCTGGCTCTGGGTCTTAGAGGCAATCAAAATACAATGTCAAAGAGACATGTTTTTTTGGATCTGAACAACTATTTACCCACATTAAAGCGTCTGGGTCAAAATGACCCGCAACATCATCTTTGTATACAAACTCTGCCCAGACATTCCACTACACATCAAAGTGTCCAGATTTTACACACCAGTTCATGACCCTAGATGAGGAAAAGTCACCAAATTTCAGCAAGAAAAAGAAAGGATAACCAGTACTTTGATCAACATAAAAACTGAAATGGGTCAAATTGACCCTTAACATAATACAAGGGTTAATTCAAGTTATTTTGATTAAAAAAAAGAGTTGAACAGTATTATGTACAAACGGATGTAAATATGTTTATACCTTGTTCAGATGACAGTGAAACCTCTACAGATTCAGCCCAGACTGCTGCTGCTGCTGTGAGAGGTCCTTCTTAGAGCTCTGCACTTGAGCCCTTGGCCCGAGGGCCCCGACAGCCCGAGGGCCCCGAGCCCCGACAGCCCGAGGGCCCCGACAGCCCGAGGGCCCCGACAGCCTGAGGGCCCCGACAGCCCGAGGGCCCCGACAGCCTGAGGGCCCCGACAGCCCCGACAGCCCGAGGGCCCCGACAGCCCGAGGGCCCCGACAGCCCGAGGGCCCCGACAGCCTGAGGGCCCCGACAGCCCCGACAGCCCGAGGGCCCCGACAGCCCGAGGGCCCCGACAGCCCGAGGGCCCCGACAGCCTGAGGGCCCCGACAGCCCCGACAGCCCGAGGGCCCCGACAGCCTGAGGGCCCCGACAGCCCCGACAGCCCGAGGGCCCCGACAGCCTGAGGACCCCGACAGCCCCGACAGCCCGAGGGCCCCGACAGCCCGAGGGCCCCGACAGCCTGAGGGCCCCGACAGCCCCGACAGCCCGAGGGCCCCGACAGCCCGAGGGCCCCGACAGCCCGAGGGCCCCGACAGCCCGAGGGCCGGGCTTCGGGCCGATGACCGCATAATGACCTCGGGCCGGGCTCGGGCTCTTCATTTTCAGAGCGGCAGAATCGATTTACGAACGCACCCACTGAATATAGCGTTCTATCACACTGTAGTGTTTGTTGTTCTGTGTAGTGTTGTCATTGACGACACATAGCGTTACTTACAGGTGTGTTGCAGCATCTGTGTATCATACAGCTGTGTATCATACAGCTGTGTATCATACAGCTGTGTATCCTACAGCTGTGTATCATACAGCTGTGTATCATACAGCTGTGTATCATACAGCTGTGTATCCTACAGCTGTGTATCCTACAGCTGTGTATCATACAGCTGTGTATCATACAGCTGTGTATCATACAGCTGTGTATCCTACAGCTGTGTATCATACAGCTGTGTATCCTACAGCTGTGTATCATACAGCTGTGTATCATACATCTGTGTATCATACATCTGTGTATCATACAGCTGTGTATCATACAGCTGTGTATCATACAGCTGTGTATCATACATCCGTGTATCATACAGCTGTGTATCATACAGCTGTGTATCATACAGCTGTGTATCATACATCTGTGTATCATACAGCTGTGTATCATACAGCTGTGTATCATACAGCTGTGTATCATACATCTGTGTATCATACAGCTGTGTATCATACAGCTGTGTATCATACAGCTGTGTATCATACAGCTGTGTATCATACATCTGTGTATCATACAGCTGTGTATCATACATCTGTGTATCATACAGCTGTGTATCATACAGCTGTGTATCATACAGCTGTGTATCATACAGCTGTGTATCCTACAGCTGTGTATCATACATCTGTGTATCATACAGCTGTGTATCATACAGCTGTGTATCATACAGCTGTGTATCATACAGCTGTGTATCATACAGCTGTGTATCATACAGCTGTGTATCCTACAGCTGTGTATCATACAGCTGTGTATCATACAGCTGTGTATCATACAGCTGTGTATCATACAGCTGTACCATGTATAACTCCGCCCCCTCTGGCTAAGTCTGTGTTCATATCAGTGCGGCACTATATACTACGCTAAACATTGTTATGGGAGGTTACAAAAAAAATAAAATAAGTTGGGCTTGATGCGGGTTTCGGGCCTGAAAATTCAGAAACCATATCGGGCCAGGCCGGGCTGGGAGGCCACCCCCTCGGGCCAGGGCCGGGCTCGGGCCCAGATAATAGGCCCGTGCAGGGCTCTAGTCCTTCTACGTCATCGCCGCCATTTTGGCGCCCCCTAGTGTTTCTATGCGGAAGTGAAAAAGTGCGACTTCAAAGCTATTTTTTTACATAATTCATCTGAACATGTCAAAATGAACACCTGAAATATTATAAACACATATTGTAGTTATATATTCTGGATAGCAGCATATTACATTCTAGTACTACTTTAAATTACCACGTATTCATCCGTGTGGCTCTTCGTTCAGGTAAACGCACAGGATTTAAGTATCTCTCTCTCTTGGCATCAATGTCTGAGATTCGGTAAAAAGAAACACAAGACAAAGTAAAAATCTTTATTGCATAATTAAACATTTTTATAAGTATTTTTTTCTGAACACGTGCAGTGAGTTATTAATGGTGCGTTTGCTTTCAATGCAAAGTCTATCGTCAAAACGCACACTCAGTAGAGACGCACAAACGGACCGCTCAGTAGAGACGCACAAACGGACCGCTCTGTAGAGACGCACAAACGGACCGCTCTGTAGAGACGCACAAACGGACCGCTCAGTAGAGACGCACAAACGGACCGCTCAGTAGAGACGCACAAACGGACCGCTCTGTAGAGACGCACAAACGGACCGCTCAGTAGAGACGCACAAACGGACCGCTCAGTAGAGACACACAAACGGACCGCTCTGTAGAGACGCACAAACGGACCGCTCAGTAGAGACGCACAAACGGACCGCTCAGTAGAGACGCACAAACGGACCGCTCTGTAGAGACGCACAAACGGACCGCTCAGTAGAGACGCACAAACGGACCGCTCCGTAGAGACGCACAAACGGACCACTCTGTAGAGACGCACAAACGGACCGCTCAGTAGAGACGCACAAACGGACCGCTCAGTAGAGACGCACAAACGGACCGCTCAGTAGAGACGCACAAACGGACCGCTCTGTAGAGACGCACAAACGGACCGCTCAGTAGAGACGCACAAACGGACCGCTCTGTAGAGACGCACAAACGGACCGCTCTGTAGAGACGCACAAACGGACCGCTCTGTAGAGACGCACAAACGGACCGCTCTGTAGAGACGCACAAACGGACCGCTCAGTAGTAGACGCACAAACGCCGCTCGTAGAGACGCACAAACGGACCGCTCTGTAGAGACGCACAAACGGACCGCTCAGTAGAGACGCACAAACGGACCGCTCAGTAGAGACGCACGCACAAACGGACCGCTCAGTAGAGACGCACAAACGGACCGCTCAGTAGAGACGCACAAACGGACCGCTCTGTAGAGACGCACAAACGGACCGCTCAGTAGAGACGCACAAACGGACCGCTCAGTAGAGACGCACAAACGGACCGCTCTGTAGAGACGCACAAACGGACCGCTCTGTAGAGACGCACAAACGGACCGCTCTGTAGAGACGCACAAACGGACCGCTCTGTAGAGACGCACAAACGGACCGCTCTGTAGAGACGCACAAACGGACCGCTCTGTAGAGACGCACAAACGGACCGCTCTGTAGAGACGCACAAACGGACCGCTCTGTAGAGACGCACAAACGGACCGCTCTGTAGAGACGCACAAACGGACCGCTCGTAGAGACGCACAAACGGACCGCTCAGTAGAGACGCACAAACGGACCGCTCAGTAGAGACGCACAAACGGACCGCTCTGTAGAGACGCACAAACGACCGCTCTGTAGAGACGCACAAACGGACCGCTCTGTAGAGACGCACAAACGGACCGCTCAGTAGAGACGCACAAACGGACCGCTCTGTAGAGACGCACAAACGGACCGCTCTGTAGAGACGCACAAACGGACCGCTCTGTAGAGACGCACAAACGGACCGCTCTGTAGAGACGCACAAACGGACCGCTCAGTAGAGACGCACAAACGGACCGCTCTGTAGAGACGCACAAACGGACCGCTCTGTAGAGACGCACAAACGGACCGCTCAGTAGAGACGCACAAACGGACCGCTCTGTAGAGACGCACAAACGGACCGCTCAGTAGAGACGCACAAACGGACCGCTCTGTAGAGACGCACAAACGGACCGCTCAGTAGAGACGCACAAACGGACCGCTCAGTAGAGACGCACAAACGGACCGCTCTGTAGAGACGCACAAACGGACCGCTCAGTAGAGACGCACAAACGGACCGCTCTGTAGAGACGCACAAACGGACCGCTCTGTAGAGACGCACAAACGGACCGCTCTGTAGAGACGCACAAACGGACCGCTCTGTAGAGACGCACAAACGGACCGCTCAGTAGAGACGCACAAACGGACCGCTCTGTAGAGACGCACAAACGGACCGCTCAGTAGAGACGCACAAACGGACCGCTCAGTAGAGACGCACAAACGGACCGCTCGTAGAGACGCACAAACGGACCGCTCAGTAGAGACGCACAAACGGACCGCTCTGTAGAGACGCACAAACGACCGTAGAGACGCACAAACGACCGAGACGCACAAACGGACCGCTCTGTAGAGACGCACAAACGGACCGCTCTGTAGAGACGCACAAACGGACCGCTCTGTAGAGACGGACCGCTCTGTAGAGACGCACAAACGGACCGCTCTGTAGAGACGCACAAACGGACCGCTCTGTAGAGACGCACAAACGGACCGCTCTGTAGAGACGCACAAACGGACCGCTCTGTAGAGACGCACAAACGGACCGCTCTGTAGAGACGCACAAACGGACCGCTCTGTAGAGACGCACAAACGGACCGCTCTGTAGAGACGCACAAACGGACCGCTCAGTAGAGACGCACAAACGGACCGCTCAGTAGAGACGCACAAACGGACCGCTCTGTAGAGACGCACAAACGGACCGCTCAGTAGAGACGCACAAACGGACCGCTCTGTAGAGACGCACAAACGGACCGCTCTGTAGAGACGCACAAACGGACCGCTCTGTAGAGACGCACAAACGGACCGCTCTGTAGAGACGCACAAACGGACCGCTCTGTAGAGACGCACAAACGGACCGCTCTGTAGAGACGCACAAACGGACCGCTCTGTAGAGACGCACAAACGGACCGCTCAGTAGAGACGCACAAACGGACCGCTCAGTAGAGACGCACAAACGGACCGCTCTGTAGAGACGCACAAACGGACCGCTCTAGAGACGCACAAACGGACCGCTCTGTAGAGACGCACAAACGGACCGCTCTGTAGAGACGCACAAACGGACCGCTCAGTAGAGACGCACAAACGGACCGCTCAGTAGAGACGCACAAACGGACCGCTCAGTAGAGACGCACAAACGGACCGCTCTGTAGAGACGCACAAACGGACCGCTCTGTAGAGACGCACAAACGGACCGCTCTGTAGAGACGCACAAACGGACCGCTCTGTAGAGACGCACAAACGGACCGCTCTGTAGAGACGCACAAACGGACCGCTCAGTAGAGACGCACAAACGGACCGCTCTGTAGAGACGCACAAACGGACCGCTCTGTAGAGACGCACAAACGGACCGCTCAGTAGAGACGCACAAACGGACCGCTCAGTAGAGACGCACAAACGGACCGCTCAGTAGAGACGCACAAACGGACCGCTCTGTAGAGACGCACAAACGGACCGCTCTGTAGAGACGCACAAACGGACCGCTCTGTAGAGACGCACAAACGGACCGCTCTGTAGAGACGCACAAACGGACCGCTCTGTAGAGACGCACAAACGGACCGCTCAGTAGAGACGCACAAACGGACCGCTCTGTAGAGACGCACAAACGGACCGCTCTGTAGAGACGCACAAACGGACCGCTCAGTAGAGACGCACAAACGGACCGCTCAGTAGAGACGCACAAACGGACCGCTCTGTAGAGACGCACAAACGGACCGCTCAGTAGAGACGCACAAACGGACCGCTCTGTAGAGACGCACAAACGGACCGCTCTGTAGAGACGCACAAACGGACCGCTCTGTAGAGACGCACAAACGGACCGCTCAGTAGAGACGCACAAACGGACCGCTCTGTAGAGACGCACAAACGGACCGCTCTGTAGAGACGCACAAACGGACCGCTCTGTAGAGACGCACAAACGGACCGCTCTGTAGAGACGCACAAACGGACCGCTCAGTAGAGACGCACAAACGGACCGCTCTGTAGAGACGCACAAACGGACCGCTCAGTAGAGACGCACAAACGGACCGCTCAGTAGAGACGCACAAACGGACCGCTCTGTAGAGACGCACAAACGGACCGCTCTGTAGAGACGCACAAACGGACCGCTCTGTAGAGACGCACAAACGGACCGCTCAGTAGAGACGCACAAACGGACCGCTCTGTAGAGACGCACAAACGGACCGCTCAGTAGAGACGCACAAACGGACCGCTCAGTAGAGACGCACAAACGGACCGCTCTGTAGAGACGCACAAACGGACCGCTCTGTAGAGACGCACAAACGGACCGCTCTGTAGAGACGCACAAACGGACCGCTCTGTAGAGACGCACAAACGGACCGCTCAGTAGAGACGCACAAACGGACCGCTCAGTAGAGACGCACAAACGGACCGCTCAGTAGAGACGCACAAACGGACCGCTCTGTAGAGACGCACAAACGGACCGCTCTGTAGAGACGCACAAACGGACCGCTCTGTAGAGACGCACAAACGGACCGCTCTGTAGAGACGCACAAACGGACCGCTCTGTAGAGACGCACAAACGGACCGCTCTGTAGAGACGCACAAACGGACCGCTCTGTAGAGACGCACAAACGGACCGCTCTGTAGAGACGCACAAACGGACCGCTCAGTAGAGACGCACAAACGGACCGCTCTGTAGAGACGCACAAACGGACCGCTCAGTAGAGACGCACAAACGGACCGCTCTGTAGAGACGCACAAACGGACCGCTCAGTAGAGACGCACAAACGGACCGCTCAGTAGAGACGCACAAACGGACCGCTCTGTAGAGACGCACAAACGGACCGCTCTGTAGAGACGCACAAACGGACCGCTCAGTAGAGACGCACAAACGGACCGCTCTGTAGAGACGCACAAACGGACCGCTCAGTAGAGACGCACAAACGGACCGCTCTGTAGAGACGCACAAACGGACCGCTCTGTAGAGACGCACAAACGGACCGCTCTGTAGAGACGCACAAACGGACCGCTCTGTAGAGACGCACAAACGGACCGCTCTGTAGAGACGCACAAACGGACCGCTCTGAGAGTAGAGACGCACAAACGGACCGCTCTGTAGAGACGCACAAACGGACCGCTCAGTAGAGACGCACAAACGGACCGCTCAGTAGAGACGCACAAACGGACCGCTCAGTAGAGACGCACAAACGGACCGCTCTGTAGAGACGCACAAACGGACCGCTCTGTAGAGACGCACAAACGGACCGCTCTGTAGAGACGCACAAACGGACCGCTCTGTAGAGACGCACAAACGGACCGCTCTGTAGAGACGCACAAACGGACCGCTCTGTAGAGACGCACAAACGGACCGCTCTGTAGAGACGCACAAACGGACCGCTCAGTAGAGACGCACAAACGGACCGCTCTGTAGAGACGCACAAACGGACCGCTCAGTAGAGACGCACAAACGGACCGCTCAGTAGAGACGCACAAACGGACCGCTCTGTAGAGACGCACAAACGGACCGCTCAGTAGAGACGCACAAACGGACCGCTCTGTAGAGACGCACAAACGGACCGCTCAGTAGAGACGCACAAACGGACCGCTCTGTAGAGACGCACAAACGGACCGCTCTGTAGAGACGCACAAACGGACCGCTCTGTAGAGACGCACAAACGGACCGCTCTGTAGAGACGCACAAACGGACCGCTCTGTAGAGACGCACAAACGGACCGCTCTGTAGAGACGCACAAACGGACCGCTCAGTAGAGACGCACAAACGGACCGCTCAGTAGAGACGCACAAACGGACCGCTCTGTAGAGACGCACAAACGGACCGCTCTGTAGAGACGCACAAACGGACCGCTCGTAGTAGAGACGCACAAACGGACCGCTCAGTAGAGACGCACAAACGGACCGCTCTGTAGAGACGCACAAACGGACCGCTCTGTAGAGACGCACTCACAAACGGACCGCTCTGTAGAGACGCACAAACGGACCGCTCTGTAGAGACGCACAAACGGACCGCTCAGTAGAGACGCACAAACGGACCGCTCAGTAGAGACGCACAAACGGACCGCTCTGTAGAGACGCACAAACGGACCGCTCTGTAGAGACGCACAAAACGGACCGCTCTGTAGAGACGCACAAACGGACCGCTCTGTAGAGACGCACAAACGGACCGCTCTGTAGAGACGCACAAACGGACCGCTCTGTAGAGACGCACAAACGGACCGCTCTGTAGAGACGCACAAACGGACCGCTCAGTAGAGACGCACAAACGGACCGCTCTGTAGAGACGCACAAACGGACCGCTCTGTAGAGACGCACAAACGGACCGCTCTGTAGAGACGCACAAACGGACCGCTCTGTAGAGACGCACAAACGGACCGCTCTGTAGAGACGCACAAACGGACCGCTCTGTAGAGACGCACAAACGGACCGCTCTGTCTCTGTAGAGACGCACAAACGGACCGCTCTGTAGAGACGCACAAACGGACCGCTAGTAGAGACGCACAAACGGACCGCTCAGTAGAGACGCACAAACGGACCGCTCTGTAGAGACGCACAAACGGACCGCTCTGTAGAGACGCGCTCAGTAGAGACGCACAAACGGACCGCTCTGTAGAGGCACAAACGCTCAGTAGAGACGCACAAACGGACCGCTCAGTAGAGACAGTAGAGACGCACAAACGGACCGCTCAGTAGAGACGCACTGTAGAGACGCAAACGGACCGCTCAGTAGAGACGCACAAACGGACCGCTCTGTAGAGACGCACAAACGGACCGCTCAGTAGAGACGCACAAACGGACCGCTCAGTAGAGACGCACAAACGGACCGCTCTGTAGAGACGCACAAACGGACCGCTCAGTAGAGACGCACAAACGGACCGCTCAGTAGAGACGCACAGACGGACCGCTCAGTAGAGACGCACAAACGGACCGCTCTGTAGAGACGCACAAACGGACCGCTCTGTAGAGACGCACACACGGACCGCTCTGTAGAGTGTTGTCAAAAATGATTTGACTGACGTGTTCAGAATTTGGTACAGAAATAAGGCCAAGAATGCAGGAGTTAAAAATAGAACATTTAATTCTCTTTACAATTAAATGTTGATACAAAACTCTCGGAGCCCTAAATTCCCCTAAAACTAACCCTATGCTGAGCCATTCTAACTGTCCCTCCAGGCCTGAAAAATGTGCAGGGGACATCCAGGCGCTCTGCGATGTTCCCTGTCTAACTATCCCTGCTCAGACTGCCTGAAAATGTCCTCCCAGCAGTTTCTATCAGAAGGTCTGATGACGTCACAGGTCCCAGACTGGTCCAGTCTGATCCAGCTTTTTCTGGTTTTGGGAGGCGCGTACTCCAGCTAGCCCATTGGACTCCGGACTCTGTCTGGTCTGGTCTTGGTCTGGTCTGACATCAATCTCCTTCTCCAAACAACTCTTATCTGGCTGGGGGAGCTCTGCATTCCTCACATGGTCTGGCTGACTCGACTAGACCCCACTTAATATGAAATCACTGAAAATATAAACAACGTGTGCAGCATTTCTTGAGATGATGCATTAAGAGACGCACAAACGGACCGCTCAGTAGAGACGCACAAACGGACCGCTCTGTAGAGACGCACAAACGGACCGCTCTGTAGAGACGCACAAACGGACCGCTCAGTAGAGACGCACAAACGGACCGCTCAGTAGAGACGCACAAACGGACCGCTCAGTAGAGACGCACAAACGGACCGCTCTGTAGAGACGCACAAACGGACCGCTCAGTAGAGACGCACAAACGGACCGCTCAGTAGAGACGCACAAACGGACCGCTCAGTAGAGACGCACAAACGGACCGCTCTGTAGAGACGCACAAACGGACCGCTCTGTAGAGACGCACAAACGGACCGCTCTGTAGAGACGCACAAACGGACCGCTCAGTAGAGACGCACAAACGGACCGCTCTGTAGAGACGCACAAACGGACCGCTCAGTAGAGACGCACAAACGGACCGCTCTGTAGAGACGCACAAACGGACCGCTCTGTAGAGACGCACCAACGGACCGCTCAGTAGAGACACACAAACGGACCGCTCTGTAGAGACGCACAAACGGACCGCTCTGTAGAGACGCACAAACGGACCGCTCTGTAGAGACGCACAAACGGACCGCTCAGTAGAGACGCACAAACGGACCGCTCTGTAGAGACGCACAAACGGACCGCTCTGTAGAGACGCACAAACGGACCGCTCAGTAGAGACGCACAAACGGACCGCTCAGTAGAGACGCACAAACGGACCGCTCTGTAGAGACGCACAAACGGACCGCTCAGTAGAGACGCACAAACGGACCGCTCTGTAGAGACGCACAAACGGACCGCTCTGTAGAGACGCACAAACGGACCGCTCAGTAGAGACGCACAAACGGACCGCTCAGTAGAGACGCACAAACGGACCGCTCAGTAGAGACGCACAAACGGACCGCTCAGTAGAGACGCACAAACGGACCGCTCAGTAGAGACGCACAAACGGACCGCTCTGTAGAGACGCACAAACGGACCGCTCTGTAGAGACGCACAAACGGACCGCTCAGTAGAGACGCACAAACGGACCGCTCTGTAGAGACGCACAAACGGACCGCTCAGTAGAGACGCACAAACGGACCGCTCTGTAGAGACGCGCAAACGGACCGCTCTGTAGAGACGCACAAACGGACCGCTCTGTAGAGACGCGCAAACGGACCGCTCTGTAGAGACGCACAAACGGACCGCTCAGTAGAGACGCACAAACGGACCGCTCAGTAGAGACGCACAAACGGACCGCTCTGTAGAGACGCACAAACGGACCGCTCTGTAGAGACGCACAAACGGACCGCTCAGTAGAGACGCACAAACAGACCGCTCTGTAGAGACGCACAAACGGACCGCTCAGTAGAGACGCACAAACGGACCGCTCTGTAGAGACGCACAAACGGACCGCTCAGTAGAGACTAGAATACAAGGACAGAAACATTCACTCACACACACACACAGAGCTCTCAGAGGTCAGAGGTCACCCTACAGTGAAAACCAAAGGATATAGTGTTTTAAAGAAAGTTCAGTAGCAGTGACAAACATTACACTGATGCCTTTGTGCAGCAGCTTTAAAAAGAGAAGAAGAAGTTAGAGAGCGAAGAGAGGCCGGAGGAGATTCAGTCGTTTGGGGCTTTATATTGGAAAGCATATTCTTTTTTTACATGAGGAGTGTGAAAGAAAAGCTGGTTTGTGTGACGAAGATTATAAGAGGAATTAAAAGGTGTTAAATATTGCTTTAAATAAAGAGGATAATCCAAAAAATAACATTTATAAATGAAAAACAACGAGTGACAGTGACGTCTTTGGGACAGAGAGAACCAGGACAGCTGCTGGTGTCACAGTGATGGGTCCTGTAGGCCTGTCTGTAGGTCTGTCTGTAGGACTGTCTGTAGGTCTGTCTGTAGGCCTGTCTGTAGGTCTGTCTGTAGGACTGTCTGTAGGTCTGTCTGTAGGTCTGTGTGTAGGACAGCTGCTGGTGTCACAGTGATGGGTCCTGTAGGCCTGTCTGTAGGTCTGTCTGTAGGTCTGTGTGTAGGCCTGTCTGTAGGTCTGTGTGTAGGACAGCTGCTGGTGTCACAGTGATGGGTCCTGTAGGCCTGTCTGTAGGTCTGTCTGTAGGTCTGTCTCTAGGTCTGTCTGTAGGTCTGTCTGTAGGTCTGTCTGTAGGTCTGTCTGTAGGTCTGTCTGTAGGTCTGTCTGTAGGACAGCTGCTGGTGTCACAGTGATGGGTCCTGTAGGCCTGTCTGTAGGTCTGTCTGTAGGTCTGTGTGTAGGTCTGTCTGTAGGACAGCTGCTGGTGTCACAGTGATGGGTCCTGTAGGCCTGTCTGTAGGTCTGTCTGTAGGACAGCTGCTGGTGTCACAGTGATGGGTCCTGTAGGCCTGTCTGTAGGACAGCTGCTGGTGTCACAGTGATGGGTCCTGTAGGCCTGTCTGTAGGTCTGTCTGTAGGACAGCTGCTGGTGTCACAGTGATGGGTCCTGTAGGTCTGTCTGTAGGACAGCTGCTGGTGTCACAGTGATGGGTCCTGTAGGCCTGTCTGTAGGTCTGTCTGTAGGACAGCTGCTGGTGTCACAGTGATGGGTCCTGTAGGCCTGTCTGTAGGTCTGTGTGTAGGTCTGTCTGTAGGCCTGTCTGTAGGTCTGTCTATAGGTCTGTCTGTAGGTCTGTCTGTAGGTCTGTGTGTAGGTCTGTCTGTAGGTCTGTCTGTAGGTCTGTCTGTAGGACAGCTGCTGGTGTCACAGTGATGGGTCCTGTAGGCCTGTCTGTAGGTCTGTCTGTAGGACAGCTGCTGGTGTCACAGTGATGGGTCCTGTAGGCCTGTCTGTAGGTCTGTGTGTAGGTCTGTCTGTAGGCCTGTCTGTAGGTCTGTCTATAGGTCTGTCTGTAGGTCTGTCTGTAGGTCTGTGTGTAGGTCTGTCTGTAGGTCTGTCTGTAGGTCTGTCTGTAGGACAGCTGCTGGTGTCACAGTGATGGGTCCTGTAGGTCTGTGTGTAGGTCTGTGTGTAGGTCTGTCTGTAGGTCTGTCTGTAGGTCTGTCTGTAGGTCTGTGTGTAGGTCTGTCTGTAGGTATGTCTGTAGGACAGCTGCTGGTGTCACAGTGATGGGTCCTGTAGGTCTGTCTGTAGGTCTGTCTGTAGGTCTGTCTGTAGGTCTGTCTGTAGGTCTGTGTGTAGGACAGCTGCTGGTGTCACAGTGATGGGTCCTGTAGGCCTGTCTGTAGGTCTGTCTGTAGGTCTGTCTGTAGGTCTGTCTGTAGGTCTGTGTGTAGGTCTGTCTGTAGGTCTGTCTGTAGGACAGCTGCTGGTGTCACAGTGATGGGTCCTGTAGGTCTGTCTGTAGGTCTGTGTGTAGGACAGCTGCTGGTGTCACAGTGATGGGTCCTGTAGGTCTGTCTGTAGGTCTGTGTGTAGGACAGCTGCTGGTGTCACAGTGATGGGTCCTGTAGGCCTGTCTGTAGGTCTGTCTGTAGGACAGCTGCTGGTGTCACAGTGATGGGTCCTGTAGGCCTGTCTGTAGGTCTGTCTGTAGGTCTGTCTGTAGGTCTGTCTGTAGGTCTGTCTGTAGGACAGCTGCTGGTGTCACAGTGATGGGTCCTGTAGGCCTGTCTGTAGGTCTGTCTGTAGGACAGCTGCTGGTGTCACAGTGATGGGTCCTGTAGGTCTGTCTGTAGGTCTGTCTGTAGGACAGCTGCTGGTGTCACAGTGATGGGTCCTGTAGGCCTGTCTGTAGGTCTGTCTGTAGGACAGCTGCTGGTGTCACAGTGATGGGTCCTGTAGGCCTGTCCGTAGGTCTGTCTGTAGGACAGCTGCTGGTGTCACAGTGATGGGTCCTGTAGGTCTGTCTGTAGGTCTGCGTGTAGGTCTGTCTGTAGGTCTGTCTGTAGGACAGCTGCTGGTGTCACAGTGATGGGTCCTGTAGGTCTGTCTGTAGGTCTGTCTGTAGGACAGCTGCTGGTGTCACAGTGATGGGTCCTGTAGGCCTGTCCGTAGGTCTGTCTGTAGGACAGCTGCTGGTGTCACAGTGATAGGTCCTGTAGGTCTGTCTGTAGGTCTGCGTGTAGGTCTGTCTGTAGGTCTGTCTGTAGGACAGCTGCTGGTGTCACAGTGATGGGTCCTGTAGGTCTGTCTGTAGGTCTGTCTGTAGGTCTGTCTGTAGGTCTGTGTGTAGGACAGCTGCTGGTGTCACAGTGATGGGTCCTGTAGGTCTGTCTGTAGGTCTGGGTGTAGGTATGTCTGTAGGCCTGTCTGTAGGTCTGTCTGTAGGTCTGTGTGTAGGACAGCTGCTGGTGTCACAGTCATGGGTCCTGTAGGTCTGTCTGTAGGTCTGGGTGTAGGTATGTCTGTAGGCCTGTCTGTAGGTATGTCTGTAGGTCTGTGTGTAGGCCTGGCTGTAGGACAGCTGCTGGTGTCACAGTGATGGGTCCTGTAGGTCTGTCTGTAGGTCTGGGTGTCGGTATGTCTGTAGGCCTGTCTGTAGGTCTGTGTGTAGGACAGCTGCTGGTGTCACAGTCATGGGTCCTGTAGGTCTGTGTGTAGGACAGCTGCTGGTGTCACAGTCATGGGTCTTGTAGGCCTGTCTGTAGGTCTGTGTGTAGGTCTGTGTGTAGGACAGCTGCTGGTGTCACAGTCATGGGTCCTGTAGGTCTGTCTGTAGGCCTGTCTGTAGGTCTGTCTGTAGGCCTGTGTGTAGGTCTGTCTGTAGGTCTGTGTGTAGGCCTGTCTGTAGGTCTGTCTGTAGGTCTGTCTGTAGGACAGCTGCTGGTGTCACAGTCATGGGTCCTGTAGGTCTGTCTGTAGGTCTGTGTGTAGACCTGTCTGTAGGTCTGTGTGTAGGTCTGTCTGTAGGCCTGTCTGTAGGTCTGTCTGTAGGGCAGCTGCTGGTGTCACAGTGGGTCCTGTAGGGGCAGTGCAGAATGAACCTGCACAGGCTGTTGTAGGCTGTTGTAGGCTGTTGTAGGCAGTGTTCAGAGGATAGAGAGAAGTGGAGGTGGTATTTGATAAACTATGTCTGCATAGTCTAATATGGGAAGTATGATAAAGTAGTAGAAGTGCAGATAAATTAAAGCAGTCGATGGATTGATAAAGTGTTTTCAGTGAATAGTTAATTTTGTGTACAGTTTTGTGAATATGGGTATTGAAAGAAAGATTAGAGTCTAGCCAAAGACCAAGATACTTAAGGTTGTCCACACATTTGACTAGGGACAGATCTAGAAAGTGGAGATTTAAATCGGGGAGAGGTTTATTGGTCTTCTTGAAAAGCATGGAGTAGGATTTGGTCTTGTTGAGCAGAAGTTTGTTAGAAAGGAGCCAGTGTTGAACAATGTCAAAGTTGTGTTATAAAGAGTTACAGATGTCAGGGATATTAGAATTGGAACAGTAAATAACAGTGTCATCAGCATAAAGTTCAATAGTGCAGTTGGAACAGATAGTCGGGAGATCATTAATAAAGATAGAGAAGAGAAGAGGACCAAGTGAGGAGCCTTGTGGAACGCCTTTTTCAATGACTGTGAAGTTGGACTGGCTGCCCCCAAAGGAAACACACTGGCGACGGGAGTGCAGGGCGGAGTTGAACCAGAGAAGTGCTGGTCAGGAGAGGCCAATGCTGTGGAGTTTGTCCAAAAGTAAATAATGGTCAACCAAGTCAAAAGCTTTCGTCAAATCAAGAAATAATGCACCAGTGAACATACTTTTATCAAAACTAGAAAACACATCATTTGTAAATTTCAGGAGGGCAGTAGTTGTACTGAAATGCTTTCTAAATCCTGATTGAGATTGGGATAATAGGTTGTTATTGGTGAGATAGGTTGAAAGTTGAATAAAAATTAATTTCTCAAATATTTTGACGATACTGTTGATAATGGAAATGGGTCTGTAGTTATTGATGCTGTCAGTGGAACCTGATTTATGTAAGGGTCTTACTTTTGCACATTTCCATGGTTGAGGGACATTACAGCTGGAAAGAGATACATTAAAAAGTGAGGCCAGTGGAGAAGCCAGGACATGTGCACCTATTTGGGACAAAAATACTAACCGGGTTGTTAAGAAAGCACGTCAGCGGCTCTTCTTTTTGCGGAAACTTAGAGAATTTACCACTAACTCTAAGATTCTGCTTAGCTTTTATCGCTGCACCATTGAGAGTTTACTTGTTGGTTCTGTGTCTGTGTGGTTTGGAAACATCACAGATAAAGAAAAGAGAGCTTTAAACAAGGTGCTCCGCTCTGCAAAGAGGACTGTAGGCTGTGAGACCAGAGAGAGACCAGAGAGAGACTAGAGAGAGACCAGAGAGAGACCAGAGAGAGACCAGAGAGAGATTAGAGAGAGACCAGAGAGAGACCAGAGAGAGACCAGAGAGAGACCAGAGAGAGACCAGAGAGAGACCAGAGAGAGACCAGAGAGAGAGACCAGAGAGAGACCAGAGAGAGACCAGAGAGAGACCAGAGAGAGACCAGAGAGAGACCAGAGAGAGACCAGAGAGAGACCAGAGAGAGACCAGAGAGAGACCAGAGAGAGACCAGAGAGAGACCAGAGAGAGACCAGAGAGAGATTAGAGAGAGACCAGAGAGAGACCAGAGAGAGACCAGAGAGAGACCAGAGAGAGATTAGAGAGAGACCAGAGAGAGACCAGAGAGAGACCAGAGAGAGACCAGAGAGAGACCAGAGAGAGAGACCAGAGAGAGACCAGAGAGAGACCAGAGAGAGACCAGAGAGAGACCAGAGAGAGGACCGTGGGCTGTGAGCTTCCTGTTCTGGAGGTTCTTTATAAATCCAGACTTTTAAACAAAGCTCTTAGGATTGTTAATGACTCTTCTGGCCACCCCGGGAAAGCCATGTTCCAGCTTCTTCCCTCTGGCAGAAGATATCGGTCGCTGAGATGCAAGACATCTCGCTATGCTAACAGCTTCTTTCCACAGGCTGTTCGGTGCCTAAACAGAGCACTTTAATTCCTGCTTTTACCCTTGTATCGTTTTGTTGATCGGTGCCACAGTGTCGGCTGTTTTTTTTATTCTTTTATATTCAGTGTTTGTGTATTTTATATTCATTGTATCGTGCTCTTTATTCTGTCGGAGTACCTTTCTTTGCAAATGTATTCCAATGTAGTTTTTATACTGCACATGGCTAATAACATGAATCAGAATCTGAATCTGATTTTAAGAAATTTGCTCTCAATACCATCAGGACTAACCTCGGTGAAAGAGAATGAACTGTTGCACGGCTGGCGATCCGGAACAACTTGATGAAAGAGGGGATGGACCTGTGGCGTTTGTGAAAAGTGCAAGCTGAAGGCATTGGCTATAGTGGAAGGGTCATTGGCTGTAGTGGAAGGGTCATTGGCTGTAGTGGAAGGGTCATTGGCTATAGTGGAAGGGTCATTGGCTATAGTGGAAGGGTCATTGGCTATAGTGGAAGGGTCATTGGCTATAGTGGAAGGGTCATTGGCTATAGTGGAAGGGTCATTGGCTGTAGTGGAAGGGTCATTGGCTGTAGTGGAAGGGTCATTGGCTGTAGTGGAAGGGTCATTGGCTATAGTGGAAGGGTCATTGGCTGTAGTGGAAGGGTCATTGGCTGTAGTGGAAGGGTCATTGGCTATAGTGGAAGGGTCATTGGCTATAGTGGAAGGGTCATTGGCTATAGTGGAAGGGTCATTGGCTATAGTGGAAGGGTCATTGGCTATAGTGGAAGGGTCATTGGCTGTAGTGGAAGGGTCATTGGCTGTAGTGGAAGGGTCATTGGCTATAGTGGAAGTGTCATTGGCTATAGTGGAAGGGTCATTGGCTATAGTGGAAGGGTCATTGGCTATAGTGGAAAGGTCATTGGCTATAGTGGAAGGGTCATTGGCTATAGTGGAAGGGTCATTGGCTATAGTGGAAGGGTCATTGGCTATAGTGGAAGGGTCATTGGCTGTAGTGGAAGGGTCATTGGCTGTAGTGGAAGGGTCATTGGCTATAGTGGAAGGGTCATTGGCTATAGTGGAAGGGTCATTGGCTATAGTGGAAGGGTCATTGGCTGTAGTGGAAGGGTCATTGGCTGTAGTGGAAGGGTCATTGGCTATAGTGGAAGGGTCATTGGCTATAGTGGAAGGGTCATTGGCTGTAGTGGAAGGGTCATTGGCTATAGTGGAAGGGTCATTGGCTATAGTGGAAGGGTCATTGGCTGTAGTGGAAGGGTCATTGGCTGTAGTGGAAGGGTCATTGGCTATAGTGGAAGGGTCATTGGCTGTAGTGGAAGGGTCATTGGCTATAGTGGAAGGGTCATTGGCTATAGTGGAAGGGTCATTGGCTGTAGTGGAAGGGTCATTGGCTGTAGTGGAAGGGTCATTGGCTATAGTGGAAGGGTCATTGGCTATAGTGGAAGGGTCATTGGCTATAGTGGAAGGGTCATTGGCTATAGTGGAAGGGTCATTGGCTATAGTGGAAGGGTCATTGGCTATAGTGGAAGGGTCATTGGCTATAGTGGAAGGGTCATTGGCTATAGTGGAAGGGTCATTGGCTGTAGTGGAAGGGTCATTGGCTATAGTGGAAGGGTCATTGGCTATAGTGGAAGGGTCATTGGCTATAGTGGAAGGGTCATTGGCTATAGTGGAAGGGTCATTGGCTGTAGTGGAAGGGTCATTGGCTATAGTGGAAGGGTCATTGGCTATAGTGGAAGGGTCATTGGCTATAGTGGAAGGGTCATTGGCTATAGTGGAAGGGTCATTGGCTGTAGTGGAAGGGTCATTGGCTATAGTGGAAGGGTCATTGGCTATAGTGGAAGGGTCATTGGCTATAGTGGAAGGGTCATTGGCTATAGTGGAAGGGTCATTGGCTGTAGTGGAAGGGTCATTGGCTGTAGTGGAAGGGTCATTGGCTATAGTGGAAGGGTCATTGGCTATAGTGGAAGGGTCATTGGCTATAGTGGAAGGGTCATTGGCTGTAGTGGAAGGGTCATTGGCTGTAGTGGAAGGGTCATTGGCTGTAGTGGAAGGGTCATTGGCTATAGTGGAAGGGTCATTGGCTATAGTGGAAGGGTCATTGGCTGTAGTGGAAGGGTCATTGGCTGTAGTGGAAGGGTCATTGGCTATAGTGGAAGGGTCATTGGCTATAGTGGAAGGGTCATTGGCTATAGTGGAAGGGTCATTGGCTATAGTGGAAGGGTCATTGGCTGTAGTGGAAGGGTCATTGGCTGTAGTGGAAGGGTCATTGGCTGTAGTGGAAGGGTCATTGGCTATAGTGGAAGGGTCATTGGCTGTAGTGGAAGGGTCATTGGCTGTAGTGGAAGGGTCATTGGCTATAGTGGAAGGGTCATTGGCTATAGTGGAAGGGTCATTGGCTATAGTGGAAGGGTCATTGGCTATAGTGGAAGGGTCATTGGCTATAGTGGAAGGGTCATTGGCTGTAGTGGAAGGGTCATTGGCTGTAGTGGAAGGGTCATTGGCTATAGTGGAAGTGTCATTGGCTATAGTGGAAGGGTCATTGGCTATAGTGGAAGGGTCATTGGCTATAGTGGAAAGGTCATTGGCTATAGTGGAAGGGTCATTGGCTATAGTGGAAGGGTCATTGGCTATAGTGGAAGGGTCATTGGCTATAGTGGAAGGGTCATTGGCTGTAGTGGAAGGGTCATTGGCTGTAGTGGAAGGGTCATTGGCTATAGTGGAAGGGTCATTGGCTATAGTGGAAGGGTCATTGGCTATAGTGGAAGGGTCATTGGCTGTAGTGGAAGGGTCATTGGCTGTAGTGGAAGGGTCATTGGCTATAGTGGAAGGGTCATTGGCTATAGTGGAAGGGTCATTGGCTGTAGTGGAAGGGTCATTGGCTATAGTGGAAGGGTCATTGGCTATAGTGGAAGGGTCATTGGCTGTAGTGGAAGGGTCATTGGCTGTAGTGGAAGGGTCATTGGCTATAGTGGAAGGGTCATTGGCTGTAGTGGAAGGGTCATTGGCTATAGTGGAAGGGTCATTGGCTATAGTGGAAGGGTCATTGGCTGTAGTGGAAGGGTCATTGGCTGTAGTGGAAGGGTCATTGGCTATAGTGGAAGGGTCATTGGCTATAGTGGAAGGGTCATTGGCTATAGTGGAAGGGTCATTGGCTATAGTGGAAGGGTCATTGGCTATAGTGGAAGGGTCATTGGCTATAGTGGAAGGGTCATTGGCTATAGTGGAAGGGTCATTGGCTATAGTGGAAGGGTCATTGGCTGTAGTGGAAGGGTCATTGGCTATAGTGGAAGGGTCATTGGCTATAGTGGAAGGGTCATTGGCTATAGTGGAAGGGTCATTGGCTATAGTGGAAGGGTCATTGGCTGTAGTGGAAGGGTCATTGGCTATAGTGGAAGGGTCATTGGCTATAGTGGAAGGGTCATTGGCTATAGTGGAAGGGTCATTGGCTATAGTGGAAGGGTCATTGGCTGTAGTGGAAGGGTCATTGGCTATAGTGGAAGGGTCATTGGCTATAGTGGAAGGGTCATTGGCTATAGTGGAAGGGTCATTGGCTATAGTGGAAGGGTCATTGGCTGTAGTGGAAGGGTCATTGGCTGTAGTGGAAGGGTCATTGGCTATAGTGGAAGGGTCATTGGCTATAGTGGAAGGGTCATTGGCTATAGTGGAAGGGTCATTGGCTGTAGTGGAAGGGTCATTGGCTGTAGTGGAAGGGTCATTGGCTGTAGTGGAAGGGTCATTGGCTATAGTGGAAGGGTCATTGGCTATAGTGGAAGGGTCATTGGCTGTAGTGGAAGGGTCATTGGCTGTAGTGGAAGGGTCATTGGCTATAGTGGAAGGGTCATTGGCTATAGTGGAAGGGTCATTGGCTATAGTGGAAGGGTCATTGGCTATAGTGGAAGGGTCATTGGCTATAGTGGAAGGGTCATTGGCTGTAGTGGAAGGGTCATTGGCTATAGTGGAAGGGTCATTGGCTGTAGTGGAAGGGTCATTGGCTGTAGTGGAAGGGTCATTGGCTATAGTGGAAGGGTCATTGGCTATAGTGGAAGGGTCATTGGCTGTAGTGGAAGGGTCATTGGCTGTAGTGGAAGGGTCATTGGCTATAGTGGAAGGGTCATTGGCTATAGTGGAAGGGTCATTGGCTGTAGTGGAAGGGTCATTGGCTATAGTGGAAGGGTCATTGGCTATAGTGGAAGGGTCATTGGCTGTAGTGGAAGGGTCATTGGCTGTAGTGGAAGGGTCATTGGCTATAGTGGAAGGGTCATTGGCTATAGTGGAAGGGTCATTGGAGACCTCATTGTTAATGATCATATTGTTTGTGGTCGTACTGGATTTCCCAAGCACACTATTCATTTGTTTCCAGAACTGTTTTGGATTTTTAAAATTGTTGGTCAAACTGTTTCTATAGTAGTTAGCCCTGGAGTTTCTAGTTTTGGTGGTACAAACATTTCTCAACTGTCTGTACTTTTCCCAGTCAGCAGGAAGTTTAGTTTGGTGGAATGTACTCCATGCCCTGTCTCTCAGTTTGAACAGATTAATTATCTCCCCATCAATCCAAGGTAGATGTGATCCTTTCACTCTGATTATGGTCCACGGAGCATGTTTATCATCAACTCTCACAAGTTCGGAATAGAAAAAGTTCCAGGCATCATCTATGTTTGGGATCAAGTCAAGTCTATTCCAGTTGATTAATTGTAAGTCAGAAATAAAACTGTATTAAATGTTTTGAACTGTCGTATCTTAATCAATTTTGGAGGAAGTAGAGGCTTTGAAATTTTCCATTTACAGTAAATCATACAGTGATCGCTAAAACAGTCTGGAAGAATTCCAGACTCTGATTTAGAAGTAGGAGTAACTCTAGTAGGTTCAGTAATAAGTTGTGTCAAATTTAAGCCATTAAACAAGTTCTGTTCACCAAATGTGGAAGAGTCAAGCCAGTTAATATTAAAATCACCCATAAGGACCAGCTCACAATTACTCATCAGGGAGGATACAGTAGACAGAATATTATTCACAGATTCAGATTTGGGAGAATTAGTCTATATATATTTCCCACAATCATATGTTTGTTTTCATGGAGAAAAATCTTGATAAATAGAGCTTCGAAGTGCGCAGGAGAGTCAACAGAAACAAGTTGTGACTTAAGATGAGAAGAAACATATGTCGCAACACCACCACCTCTAGACCCTCTGTCAGTTCTATACAGTTTGTAGTTTTCTAGCCTAATGTCGTCGTCAGAAATATTCTTAGAAAGCCAAGTCTCTTTTAGGAAAGAGACTTCTGATATTCAGATGAACTATAAAGAGACCTTTACCCATATGGGGTATTCCGAAGATTGAGGCTGAGTTTACACGGAGACAATGTGGCAGTAAAACGGTATAGTTGGATGTCGGTTTCTATCAACCGTTCATACGAAGACTGTGTTCCAGGTGAAAACGTAAGTGTTCAGATCCAGCCTGCAGAGTGGGACAACTCAGAAACGCTGCACAGCGGGGGCTCTTTCACACCTGCGAGAGGGAGAAAGGTGTGAAATCCCCCTCTGCTCTGACCCCCACCTCCAGCTGCTCTGACCCCCGCCTCCGCGCTGCTCCCCGCACGTAAATTTGGACATGCGCAGTAGCGGAGAACAAACATCAACAACAATGGCGGCGGTCACACTAACTAGCTTCGTGGGCTTCCAGCGCGGCACAGAGGATAATTCTACTCCTTCGTTCGTCCAAACGAGACCACGCGAAGCTCTAGGTTCAGTTTCCATTTTCACAGATGCTGTTAAAATGCAGAATGATGTTGGTGCGTTCTGAGGGTCTGGCACAGGAAGTGAGTACACTGCCGAGAGGGGGCTGGGCACGGGGCTGGGGGTCGTGTGAGTGTTGTAAAGTTTCTCTGCCCACTACTGGCCGGGCGCTAGAACTACATCATTTTTCAACCTCATGTGAACACTGAGAAATTTGCATTAGGAGCCAGGTCGTTTCTGTTAATAGCCTGGAAACGTCTGCGCAGCGTCTCAGTATAAACAGGGCCAAATTAACCATGGTCCGTTTGGGGTAGAAAGGGGACGTGATGGAGGATAGAGTGACAAGAGAGCCTGTAAACATACATATAAACATACACATAAGAGCACACACACACACATATAAAAGAAGCATCACAAAAACCGAAGTGTCTCAGTCTGCTGTTTAGTTAACAAAAGGACTATATTTAAGTTGCAATAGTCATAATTGTAACATAGTACAGGGCAATATAAAAATAAATACATTATATGTATTACACATTTAAATCAAGCAATCAAACAATCAAACTAATACTTGTCCTTTGTAGGTTGGAACATGAAGCCCTACTAAAAGAGAAAGAAAATAATAATAATAATAAATAAAGACGCGCGTCTCAATTTACGGTCTAGTTACGTCATGCCGGAGAGCACCTTCGTTTACGGCAAACGAAACGAAAGTTACGACTGTAACTACTGTTCTATGAATCCTGGATGACCGCCAGAGGCGGTGCTTAAGCACTGGATGATCATCCTCGCGCATGCACAGGTCGAGAGTCAAATAACAACAAAGTCACCCGTGACCTCCGGTAGCTCACGCGAGAGTCTATAAAGCCACGTGACACCGGAAGCACAGTCCCTAGAACCTTTCTCGCACAAGGATTCCGAGGGACCGGGCGCTCTGGCGGTCATCCAGGATTCATAGAACCGTAGTTACAGTCGTAACTCTCGTTCTATTTCATCCTTCCTGACCGCCAGAGGCGGTGCTTAAGCACTGGATGACGAATATCAGCAAGGTCACGAGGAAACCAACCAGAACCTCACACTTGAGACAGGAGATCCCGCCTGGAGGGAAGGGGCCTCGCCAAGCCGCAGCAGAGCCTGAGCAGCAAGGGAAACCATGTCCTCCCCGGCCAGTACGGGGCCACCAGTATCATCCTGTGGCCCTCTTGAAGGACCCGGAGCAGCGTCTGATGGATCAGAGGGAACGGCGGGAACGCATACAGCAGAACCCTGGGCCAGTCGTGAGCCAGCGCGTCCTGACCCAGGGGACTGGTGGATTCCATCAGGGAGAACCACAGCGGGCAATGAGGCAAAGAGATCCACCCTCGCCCGGCCGAACAACCCCCAAATGGAGACCACTACCTCCGGGTGTAGCCGCCACATCTCCTGGACAAGTGCCCGCGTCCTGACCGGGTCCTGAATGACAGTCACAAGGACCCGGCCGGGAACAGGAGGCCGGCGGCGGAACTGGAGACGATACCCCACGGACAAAGTGGCCACAACCCATGCATCGGGAGATTGGGCCCTCCAGTAACCGAGTTGTCCCGGGGTAAACCGTCCCACCGCCGGCCCCGGCGCCTCACCGGGGGGCACCCCGGCCTTTAGCGGGCCTGGGGGGGGCGACGACTGGGCCGCAGTGGAGCCTGAGACGGGGGAAAGTTCCCGCGCCGAGCCCCATGAGCCGACGGCCCATGACCCGATGGCCCATCAACCGCCCGGGGCACAGAAAAACTCCGGGGCGGGGCCACCCGCCCGCGCACAGGGGCAGCAGAAGCGGACGCACGAGAGGCATGTCTGTGCAGTCCCACCAACTGCTGCCGGGTCTGAGTGGCCTGGACTGTGCGCTCCAGAGCCGCAATGGCAGCCGAGCCAAACAGCTCTCCAGGAAGAACAGGAACGCTCCTCAACACTCTGCGGCTGGCCTCGGAGAGAGGGGACTGCGCCAACCACACCTGGCGGCGAGTCTGAACCAGCGTAGAGAGGAGACGCCCAAGTTCCCTTGACATGAAGGCAAAAGCCTGCAAGGAAGCATCCACCATCCCCTGCGTGGACTGGTCCAACGAGACAGACTCCAGAGAAGCGGACAGCCCCAACAGCAGATGAGACAGGGAGTTCCCAATGCGGCCCATGCGGGCACCCATGACATACGCCTTGCAGAGCAGGTCATCGGTGGCCCGACACTGCGGCCGAGGGCACCGGGCATTAGTGCGCAGAGCCTCTTCAGGGTGCACAATCAAGGAGGCAATGGCAGGCTCCACCGCAGGCATATGCCCCAGGCCAACTTTTTCAGGAGCCTGCATAGAAGCCAGGGCCCGACCGTCCGAATTGGGTCTAGAAAAAACCTGTGTATCAGTCCAACAGGCATGTAGCTCCTTGACATATTCCGCCGAAGGAGGAACAGAAAACCCCGAGGACGCAGACTGTCGGCGAAAGAAGGCACTCGAGGGCCCCGCATCGCACTGAGGCACATCCAGCTTCAAATGCGCCAGAGCCGTTCGGATCGCCGCAGTCACGGGCTCATCGGAAACCGACTGAGACCCGACAGAACCCACCGAACCAGACTCCGAGACCCTGGAGCTCAGAACATCAGAGCCCGGCCGAAAATGTGTGTCAGATGCAGCCACCGAGAGAGCATCATCATCATCGCACACCGATAAAGGGACCGAGACCGGTCGGGCCACAGACTGGCCAGTACCAGCCTGAAGGTCAGTCCGCAACTGAGCCAACTCCACAGAGAGTGAATCGACCTTCGAAGTCAGAACCCCACGACCAGAGGACTTCGACTTCTTCCGCGGAGGGTCATCACCCCGGGCACCCTCACGCTTGCGACCAGGGGGTCGGTCAACCAACAGGGCAGATTCACAGTCCCCAGAATTGCCACTAAAATGTCCGTCCAGGGCCGACAGGCGGGCCACGCGCACAGGCCAGGGCATCACCACACAATTGGGACATGCACGCTCGGTTAACGCCTCCCGCAGATGGTCCACACCCAGACAGGAGGGACACAGCACATGGCCATCGTCCTGCTGCATCGGGGCCAGACAGGACTGGCAGGCCAACGGCTCAGGCATCCCAGCGAGCGAACCCGCAGGAGCAGTCGCTGCCAAGTACAGGGGCACTCCCAGTAGGGTCAAGTCGAGCAGAGATGCCACTAGTGACCCACCGAACGCCGTACACGTGCAGGGAACAACCAATATAGCAGGGTCAGGTCGAGCAGAGACGCCACTAGTGACCCACCGAACGCCTCACAGGTGCAGGGAACAACCAATATAGCAGGGTTAGGTCGAGCAGAGACGCCACCGATAACCCGCAGAAAACACGTGGAACACGCGCAGGCAACAGCCAATACAACAGGGTCAGGTCGAGTAGATACGCCACCAGTGACCCACAGAAGCGCATGTGGAACGCGCGCAGGTAATTAACCAAGACACAGGGTTAGGTCGAGCAGAAGCCACTGGTAACCCACCGAACACACGCTGAATACGCGCAGGTAAACAACCAGATATCGGGGTCGGGTCGAGCAGAAACGCCACTAGTAACCCCCCAATTATCAGAATTAACGAAAAACTACCGAGCACAAAGTCACGGCAAATAAGCAAAACAAACACTCACCAGAGGCAAGCAGTGCGGCCTGCGCAGCCCACGGAGGGCGAGAAACTCGCAGCACCGACCGACAAGCAGTCACGGGGCTACAGGCAGCAAGCGGCGCGAACAACAGGCACAGACTCATACAACCTGCATGCGAGAAAGTGAAAAGGGACTGTGCTTCCGGTGTCACGTGGCTTTATAGACTCTCGCGTGAACTACCGGAGGTCACGGGTGACTTTGTTGTTATTTGACTCTCGACCTGTGCATGCGCGAGGATGATCATCCAGTGCTTAAGCACCGCCTCTGGCGGTCAGGAAGGATGAAATAGAACGGAGTAATCACATACTAACAAAAGTCAAGACTTTAGAATACCCAGTGCTTCCACTTCATCAGGAGATTTACACAGAACTGATTTACCGTCAACGTGGACTTTGAGCACTGCTGGGTAAAGCATCGCGTAACGAATGTCCAAGTCCCGGAGCTTTTTCTTCACAGGGTCGAATAAGCGGCGTTTCTGCAAAAGTCCGGCACTGAAGTCCGGGTAGATGTGGATCCTGGAGCCTCTGAAGACTAGTTGTTGCTTCTCCCGGGAGAGTCGGAGGATCTTTATTTTGTCCTGGAAGCGGAGAAACCTCACAAGTATGGGTCTCGGGCCAGCCTTCGGATCCTGCTTCGGTGGACCTCCTGGAGTACGGTGGGCCCGTTCAATAGATGGTGGTGATGGAAAGTTGGAACTGCCCAGGAGTTGGATGATGAATGATTCCACGAAGCCCAGCATAACATGGCCTTCAACTCCCTCGGGGACATGAAAGCGGAGGTTGGAAGCACGACTCCGATTCTCAGCGTCCTCGGCTCTGTCCAACAGATACGTGTTTTGTTGCTCGAGCGTCAGAACACGTTTCTCCAGGTCAGTGAGATTATCCTGGTTAGAGCTAACCCTGGTTTCGAGGTCCTCAACTTGATCCCCAATGGACTTAATTGAGGATTTTAGAGAGTCAACAGTATCCTGTAAATTTCCAAGTTTGGGGTCAAAGTACGTGATCATCTCTAGTTTGAGCTGTTGAAGAGCGCTCAAAATGAACGTGTTAGTGGCTGTTTGGTCCATACTGGTGAACACGTGCAGAGGACAGGACCAGAGAGGATATATCAAACTTAGCAGCTTGTGAGTCAGTAAATCAGTAGATCTAGTAGTGCCACAAAGCAGGAATCGTATTTTAGAGACGTCGGTCAAAAGTGAAAAGGATTTAGGGCATAGTAGTGATCAACACAGACACAGACTCAGGGAGCTCACTCAGACACCTCTGCTGCGTCAGCCATCTTTCTTTCTGCCTGTAGCACCTGTAGCTTGTCCAACAGAGCTGGGCCGGAGAGAAAGACCAGAAAGAGACCAGAGAGAGAGACCAGAGAGAGAGACCAGAGAGAGAGATCAGAGAGAGAGACCAGAGAGAGACCAGAGAGAGACCAGAGAGAGAGACCAGAGAGAGAGACCAGAGAGAGAGACCAGAGAGAGAGACCAGACAGAGAGACCAGAAAGAGAGACCAGAGAGAGACCAGAGAGAGACCAGTGAAAGAAACCAGTGAGTGAGACTAGAGAGAACGAACAGAGAAAGACCAGACACTCACTGGTGTCTCTCCTCTGGTCTCACTGGTGTCTCTCCTCTGGTCTCACTGGTGTCTCTCCTCTGGTCTCACTGGTGTCTCTCCTCTGGTCTCACTGGTGTCTCTCCTCTGGTCTCACTGGTGTCTCTCCTCTGGTCTCACTGGTGTCTCTCCTCTGGTCTCACTGGTGTCTCTCCTCTGGTCTCACTGGTGTCTCTCCTCTGGTCTCACTGGTGTCTCTCCTCTGGTCTCACTGGTGTCTCTCCTCTGGTCTCACTGGTGTCTCTCCTCTGGTCTCACTGGTGTCTCTCCTCTGGTCTCACTGGTGTCTCTCCTCTGGTCTCACTGGTGTCTCTCCTCTGGTCTCACTGGTGTCTCTCCTCTGGTCTCACTGGTGTCTCTCCTCTGGTCTCACTGGTGTCTCTCCTCTGGTCTCACTGGTGTCTCTCCTCTGGTCTCACTGGTGTCTCTCCTCTGGTCTCACTGGTGTCTCCTCAGGACCAGCAGCAGCAGCTCACTCTGGTCACAGACAGGTCTCATGGAGGGAGCAGTCTCAGAGATGGTTCTCTGGAGGTCATGGTGAGTCCCACACTTCAGCTCAGAGCAGCCACCGCCGCGGCCTTTCTGGTAGTTATGGCTTTCTGGTAGTTATGGCTTTCTGGTAGTTATGGCTTTCTGGTAGTTATGGCTTTCTGGTAGTTCTGGCTTTCTGGTAGTTATGGCTTTCTGGTAGTTCTGGCTTTCTGGTAGTTCTGGCTTTCTGGTAGTTCTGGCTTTCTGGTAGTTCTGGCTTTCTGGTAGTTATGGCTTTCTGGTAGTTCTGGCTTTCTGGTAGTTCTGGCTTTCTGGTAGTTATGGCTTTCTGGTAGTTATGGCTTTCTGGTAGTTATGGCTTTCTGGTAGTTATGGCTTTCTGGTAGTTCTGGCTTTCTGGTAGTTATGGCTTTCTGGTAGTTCTGGCTTTCTGGTAGTTATGGCTTTCTGGTAGTTCTGGCTTTCTGGTAGTTCTGGCTTTCTGGTAGTTATGGCTTTCTGGTAGTTCTGGCTTTCTGGTAGTTCTGGCTTTCTGGTAGTTCTGGCTTTCTGGTAGTTCTGGCTTTCTGGTAGTTCTGGCTTTCTGGTAGTTCTGGCTTTCTGGTAGTTCTGGCTTTCTGGTAGTTCTGGCTTTCTGGTAGTTCTGGCTTTCTGGTAGTTCTGGCTTTCTGGTAGTTCTGGCTTTCTGGTAGTTCTGGCTTTCTGGTAGTTATGGCTTTCTGGTAGTTCTGGCTTTCTGGTAGTTATGGCTTTCTGGTAGTTATGGCTTTCTGGTAGTTATGGCTTTCTGGTAGTTATGGCTTTCTGGTAGTTCTGGCTTTCTGGTAGTTATGGCTTTCTGGTAGTTCTGGCTTTCTGGTAGTTATGGCTTTCTGGTAGTTATGGCTTTCTGGTAGTTATGGCTTTCTGGTAGTTATGGCTTTCTGGTAGTTCTGGCTTTCTGGTAGTTATGGCTTTCTGGTAGTTCTGGCTTTCTGGTAGTTATGGCTTTCTGGTAGTTATGGCTTTCTGGTAGTTCTGGCTTTCTGGTAGTTCTGGCTTTCTGGTAGTTCTGGCTTTCTGGTAGTTCTGGCTTTCTGGTAGTTCTGGCTTTCTGGTAGTTCTGGCTTTCTGGTAGTTCTGGCTTTCTGGTAGTTCTGGCTTTCTGGTAGTTCTGGCTTTCTGGTAGTTCTGGCTTTCTGGTAGTTCTGGCTTTCTGGTAGTTCTGGCTTTCTGGTAGTTATGGCTTTCTGGTAGTTCTGGCTTTCTGGTAGTTCTGGCTTTCTGGTAGTTCTGGCTTTCTGGTAGTTCTGGCTTTCTGGTAGTTCTGGCTTTCTGGTAGTTCTGGCCTTCTGGTAGTTCTGGCTTTCTGGTAGTTCTGGCTTTCTGGTAGTTCTGGCTTTCTGGTAGTTCTGGCTTTCTGGTAGTTCTGGCTTTCTGGTAGTTCTGGCTTTCTGGTAGTTGTGGCTTTCTGGTAGTTGTGGCTTTCTGGTAGTTCTGGCTTTCTGGTAGTTGTGGCTTTCTGGTAGTTCTGGCTTTCTGGTAGTTGTGGCTTTCTGGTAGTTGTGGCTTTCTGGTAGTTGTGGCTTTCTGGTAGTTCTGGCTTTCTGGTAGTTGTGGCTTTCTGGTAGTTCTGGCTTTCTGGTAGTTCTGGCTTTCTGGTAGTTCTGGCTTTCTGGTAGTTCTGGCTTTCTGGTAGTTCTGGCTTTCTGGTAGTTCTGGCTTTCTGGTAGTTCTGGCTCTCTGGTAGTTCTGGCTCTCTGGTAGTTCTGGCTTTCTGGTAGTTCTGGCTTTCTGGTAGTTCTGGCTTTCTGGTAGTTCTGGCTTTCTGGTAGTTCTGGCTTTCTGGTAGTTCTGGCTTTCTGGTAGTTCTGGCTTTCTGGTAGTTCTGGCTCTCTGGTAGTTCTGGCTCTCTGGTAGTTCTGGCTCTCTGGTAGTTCTGGCTTTCTGGTAGTTCTGGCTTTCTGGTAGTTCTGGCTTTCTGGTAGTTCTGGCTTTCTGGTAGTTCTGGCTTTCTGGTAGTTCTGGCTTTCTGGTAGTTCTGGCTTTCTGGTAGTTCTGGCTTTCTGGTAGTTCTGGCTTTCTGGTAGTTCTGGCTTTCTGGTAGTTCTGGCTTTCTGGTAGTTGTGGCTTTCTGGTAGTTCTGGCTTTCTGGTAGTTCTGGCTTTCTGGTAGTTGTGGCTTTCTGGTAGTTCTGGCTTTCTGGTAGTTGTGGCTTTCTGGTAGTTCTGGCTTTCTGGTAGTTCTGGCTTTCTGGTAGTTCTGGCTTTCTGGTAGTTCTGGCTTTCTGGTAGTTCTGGCTTTCTGGTAGTTGTGGCTTTCTGGTAGTTCTGGCTTTCTGGTAGTTCTGGCTTTCTGGTAGTTCTGGCTTTCTGGTAGTTCTGGCTTTCTGGTAGTTCTGGCTTTCTGGTAGTTCTGGCTTTCTGGTTGTTCTGGCTTTCTGGTAGTTCTGGCTTTCTGGTAGTTCTGGCTTTCTGGTAGTTCCTTTCTGGTAGTTCTGGCTTTCTGGTAGTTCTGGCTTTCTGGTAGTTCTGGCTTTCTGGTAGTTCTGGCTTTCTGGTAGTTCTGGCTTTCTGGTAGTTCTGGCTTTCTGGTAGTTCTGGCTTTCTGGTAGTTCTGGCTTTCTGGTAGTTCTGGCTTTCTGGTAGTTCTGGCTTTCTGGTAGTTCTGGCTTTCTGGTAGTTCTGGCTTTCTGGTAGTTCTGGCTTTCTGGTAGTTCTGGCTTTCTGGTAGTTCTGGCTTTCTGGTAGTTCTGGCTTTCTGGTAGTTCTGGCTTTCTGGTAGTTCTGGCTTTCTGGTTGTTCTGGCTTTCTGGTAGTTCTGGCTTTCTGGTAGTTCTGGCTTTCTGGTAGTTCTGGCTTTCTGGTAGTTATGGCTTTCTGGTAGTTCTGGCTTTCTGGTAGTTCTGGCTTTCTGGTAGTTCTGGCTTTCTGGTAGTTCTGGCTTTCTGGTAGTTCTGGCTTTCTGGTAGTTCTGGCTTTCTGGTAGTTCTGGCTTTCTGGTAGTTCTGGCTTTCTGGTAGTTCTGGCTTTCTGGTTGTTCTGGCTTTCTGGTAGTTCTGGCTTTCTGGTAGTTCTGGCTTTCTGGTAGTTCTGGCTTTCTGGTAGTTATGGCTTTCTGGTAGTTCTGGCTTTCTGGTAGTTCTGGCTTTCTGGTAGTTCTGGCTTTCTGGTAGTTCTGGCTTTCTGGTAGTTCTGGCTTTCTGGTAGTTATGGCTTTCTGGTAGTTCTGGCTTTCTGGTTGTTCTGGCTTTCTGGTAGTTCTGGCACACACACACAGAGGGTTCTGAGTCAAAAGGATGTTTTAAGTGTTAATCACATTGTTTCCTTTATTGAGAGGAGGTCCCTGCTCTCTCCTCCTCTGACCTCCTCCTCTCTCCTCAGCTCCACCAGTGCCTCCTCTGACCTCCTCCTCTCTCCTCCTCAGCTTGACCAGTGCCTCCTCTGACCTCCTCCTCTCTCCTCCTCAGCTTGACCAGTGCCTCCTCTGACCTCCTCCTCTCTCCTCCTCAGCTCCACCAGCGCCTCCTCTGACCTCCTCTCTCCTCCTCAGCTTGACCAGTGCCTCCTCCTCTCTCCTCCTCTCTCCGCAGCTCCACCAGCGCCTCCTCTGACTCCTCCTCTCTCCTCCGCAGCTCCACCGGCGCCTCCTCTGACCTCCTCTCTCCTCCTCTCTCCGCAGCTCCACCGGCGCCTCCTCTGACCTCCTCTCTCCGCAGCTCCACCGGCGCCTCCTCTGACCTCCTCTCTCCTCCTCTCTCCTCCTCTCTCCACCAGCGCCTCCTCTGACCTCCTCTCTCCTCCTCTCTCCGCAGCTCCACCGGCGCCTCTCTCTCTCCTCCTCTCTCCTCCTCTCTCCGCAGCTCCACCGGCGCCTCCTCTGACCTCCTCTCTCCTCCTCTCTCCGCAGCTCCACCGGCGCCTCCTCTGACCTCCTCTCTCCTCCTCTCTCCGCAGCTCCACCGGCGCCTCCTCTGACCTCCTCTCTCCTCCTCTCTCCGCAGCTCCACCGGCGCCTCCTCTGACCTCCTCTCTCCTCCTCTCTCCTCAGCTCCACCGGCGCCTCCTCTGACCTCCTCTCTCCTCCTCTCTCCTCCTCTCTCCACCAGCGCCTCCTCTGACCTCCTCTCTCCTCCTCTCTCCGCAGCTCCACCGGCGCCTCCTCTCTCCTCCTCTCTCCTCCTCCTCTCTCCGCAGCTCCACCGGCGCCTCCTCTGACCTCCTCTCTCCTCCTCTCTCCGCAGCTCCACCGGCGCCTCCTCTGACCTCCCTCTCTCCTCCTCTCTCCTCAGCTCCACCGGCGCCTCCTCTGACCTCCTCTGACCTCCTCTCTCCTCAGCTCCACCGGCGCCTCCTCTGACCTCCTCTCTCCTCCTCTCTCCACAGCTCCACCGGCGCCTCCTCTGACCTCCTCTCTCCTCCTCTCTCCACCAGTGCCTCCTCTGACCTCCTCTCTCCTCCTCTCTCCTCAGCTCCACCGGCGCCTCCTGTACGATGACAGTCGTGGTGTGAACGAGGCTCTGAATGAGAGCTCGGAGGTGTTCCCTGAGGGGCTGGTGGTCCGCGGTCTCCTTCTGCTCTCTCTGGATCCTCCTCAGACTGCAGCAGACTCATACCGCCCCCTGGGGGAGCAGGCGGTACTGCAGCCACTGCTGACCTTCACACAGGGACACAGCAGGAGCAGCAGCAGGAGCAGCAGCAGGAGCAGCAGCAGCAGCAGCAGGTTCAGTGGGCTCCAGGCTGCCCTGCCCCCTGCTGTCCACCTGCTGTCTCTGCAGCAGTGGGACCAGAACACACTCCTGCTGCGCCTCGAGCATCAGTACCAGGCCTGGGAGAGTCCTCTGCACTCTCAGCCAATCACAGTCCACCTGCAGGTCAGAGGTCACTCTCAGCCAATCACAGTGCACCTGCAGGTCAGAGGTCACTCTCAGCCAATCACAGTCCACCTGCAGGTCAGAGGTCACTCTCAGCCAATCACAGTCCACCTGCAGGTCAGAGGTCACTCTCAGCCAATCACAGTGCACCTGCAGGTCAGAGGTCACTCTCAGCCAATCACAGTGCACCTGCAGGTCAGAGGTCACTCTCAGCCAATCACAGTCCACCTGCAGGTCAGAGGTCACTCTCAGCCAATCACAGTCCACCTGCAGGTCAGAGGTCACTCTCAGCCAATCACAGTCCACCTGCAGGTCAGAGGTCACTCTCAGCCAATCACAGTGCACCTGCAGGTCAGAGGTCACTCTCAGCCAATCACAGTGCACCTTCAGGTCAGAGGTCACTCTCAGCCAATCACAGTCCACCTGCAGGTCAGAGGTCAAAGATATGGATTGTTCAGTTTATTTTCTGTATAAAGCAGCAGGAGGATCAAAGGTTTAGGAGCCGAGGGTAATGTGACCCGGGGTCATGTGACCGAGGGTCATGTGACCGAGGGTCATGTGACCCGGGGTCATGTGACTTGCATTACTGTGCACAGGGAAAATAATGTGCTTCACTGACTGTGTCTGTGGCTCAGTCCCAACACTCGCCCCCATCATCGGGAACAAATGAGGGGCGTCAGGTGGAAGTGCGTAGGGTCCAGTCCCAACACTCACACTTCCAACCTGGCGCCCCTCATGTGTTCCCGATGATGGGTGCGTAGGGTCCAGTCCCAACACTCACACTTCCAACCTGGCGCCCCTCATGTGTTCCCGATGATGGGTGCGTAGGGTCCAGTCCCAACACTCACACTTCCAACCTGGCGCCCCTCATGTGTTCCCGATGATGGGTGCGTAGGGTCCAGTCCCAACACTCACACTTCCAACCTGGCGCCCCTCATGTGTTCCCGGTGATGGGTGCGTAGGGTCCAGTCCCAACACTCACACTTCCAACCTGGCGCCCCTCATGTGTTCCCGGTGATGGGTGCGTAGGGTCCAGTCCCAACACTCACACTTCCAACCTGGCGCCCCTCATGTGTTCCCGATGATGGGTGCGTAGGGTCCAGTCCCAACACTCACACTTCCAACCTGGCGCCCCTCATGTGTTCCCGATGATGGGTGCGTAGGGTCCAGTCCCAACACTCACACTTCCAACCTGGCGCCCCTCATGTGTTCCCGATGATGGGTGCGTAGGGTCCAGTCCCAACACTCACACTTCCAACCTGGCGCCCCTCATGTGTTCCCGGTGATGGGTGCGTAGGGTCCAGTCCCAACACTCACACTTCCAACCTGGCGCCCCTCATGTGTTCCCGGTGATGGGTGCGTAGGGTCCAGTCCCAACACTCACACTTCCAACCTGGCGCCCCTCATGTGTTCCCGATGATGGGTGCGTAGGGTCCAGTCCCAACACTCACACTTCCAACCTGGCGCCCCTCATGTGTTCCCGATGATGGGTGCGTAGGGTCCAGTCCCAACACTCACACTTCCAACCTGGCGCCCCTCATGTGTTCCTGATGATGGGTGCGAGTGCGTAGGGTCCAGTCCCAACACTCACACTTCCAACCTGGCGCCCCTCATGTGTTCCCGATGATGGGTGCGAGTGCGTAGGGTCCAGTCCCAATTCTCCAGGGAGGTCTTTGGCCCCGCCCCCTTTGCGCCCCTGACCCACACTTCGCCGTAGCCTGCATCTAAGCGGACTCTGGCGAAGGATATTACCCATAATTCTTTGCGGTAAACACCAAAACGTCGGGAAAATGCAGTTTGTGTGTAAATAAGTTTTGCTGTTACTCGAAAAGAAGCATAAACTGACCAGACTGTAGGGGGCAGTAGAGGACTGTAGGGGGCAGTAGAGGACTGTAGGGGGCAGTAGAGGACTGTAGGGGGCAGTAGAGGACTGTAGGGGGCAGTAGAGGACTGTAGGGGGCAGTAGAGGACTGTAGGGGGCAGTGTGGGTAATGGGACAGGGCAGTAGAGGACTGTAGGGGGCAGTGTGGGTAATGGGACAGGGCAGTAGAGGACTGTAGGGGGCAGTGTGGGTAATGGGACAGGGCAGTAGAGGACTGTAGGGGGCAGTGTGGGTAATGGGACAGGGCAGTAGAGGACTGTAGGGGGCAGTGTGGGTAATGGGACAGGGCAGTAGAGGACTGTAGGGGGCAGTGTGGGTAATGGGACAGGGCAGTAGAGGACTGTAGGGGGCAGTGTGGGTAATGGGACAGGGCAGTAGAGGACTGTAGGGGGCAGTGTGGGTAATGGGACAGGGCAGTAGAGGACTGTAGGGGGCAGTAGAGGACTGTAGGGGGCAGTGTGGGTAATGGGACAGGGCCTGTGTGTGTCTGTGTGTGTCTGTGTG
The DNA here is from genome assembly GCA_964034765.1 of Knipowitschia caucasica. Classification (NCBI taxonomy): domain Eukaryota; kingdom Metazoa; phylum Chordata; class Actinopteri; order Gobiiformes; family Gobiidae; genus Knipowitschia; species Knipowitschia caucasica. The sequence goes on from OZ035825.1 coordinate 51,613,219, forward strand.
TCTCTGACTGTGTGTGTGTGTGTTTGCAGAAGTTGTTTTCCACGCTGCAGATCGTGGGATATTCTGAGCTCAACCTTTCGGCCAATCAGTGGAAACACGACATGAAGCGATTTGATTGGACGCCAAAGACAGGTGCAGAAGTCTCCCTCTGGTCTCTGTAGTTCTCTCAGCTGCCACCAGGGGGAGCTGCAGACACATCTGTGACTGAGGAACAGGGTTTTAACCTGAAGGCCCTTTCTGAGTGGAGTTTGCATGTTCTCCCCGTGTTTGCGTAGGTTTCCTCCGGGTACTCCGGTTTCCCCTACCACTAAAAATATGTACAATAGTTCTGGCATGTGCCTCCTGTACTGGCCCCTCCCATCTCTGTGTGGAGTGAGACAAGTGCCCAAAAAATAACAATTGTAAACTGCTTTGAGACTCTGGTCTGTGAAAGGCGGTATATAAATAAATATTACTAAGAAAAGAGAAATAGATTTAGTTTGTTTGTTTCCTTCGTCTGGACACCTCTGACCTCTGACCTCTGCTGGTTTTGTTCAGGAGCTGAGCAGGAGCAGGAGGAGAGGAAGAAGGAGTCTGTTTGGGAAGTGACTCTGCGGCCGATGGAGATCCGGACCTTCCTGCTGCGTCTGCAGATCTGAGGGTCTCTCTCGCTCTGGTCTCTCTCTCGCTCTGGTCTCTCTCGCTCTGGTCTCTCTCGCTCTAGTCTCTCTCTCGCTCTAGTCTCTCTCTCTCTCGCTCTGGTCTCTCTCGCTCTGGTCTCTCTCGCTCTCCAATAAGAACATATCTGTGACATTAATTGTAAATATGGAAATGATTTTTTTACTTTGAATAAATTCGACATGTCTGATTCTGAATAAACCATTGGCTCCTGAGGTTTCCTGCTGGTGCTCCGGTTTCCCCTCACTCTGATGTTGATTTACAGATGAGACAAAATCGTGTTTAAAGTCTCAGACTTTATTTCCAGAGAAAAAACTAAAAAAACAAACTGATCTTAAAGATCACTGCTGCTGGTCCAGGAGTGAAGCATCATGGGAGTAACGGCAGGCGTCGCCCAAGTCACACGAGCCCTGGACACAGGGACGATGAAGCTAGCATTAGCACAACATGGAAGTGCTCATGGACAAAGTTTGGCTCCCATTGACTTACATGTAGAAGTATACAGTTGTAACTAACATTTTCACTTCCCTCTCCCCCCTCTCACCCGTCTGTGTCTCCCCCCTCTCACCCATCCCCCCCTCTCACCCGTCTGTGTCTCCCCCCTCTCACCCGTCTGTGTCTCCCCCCTCTCACCCATCCCCCCCTCTCACCCGTCTGTGTCTCTCACCTCTCACCCATCCCCCCTCTCACCCATCCCCCCCTCTCACCCGTCTGTGTCTCCCCTCTCACCCATCCCCCCCTCTCACCCGTCTGTGTCTCCCCCCTCTCACCCGTCTGTCTCACCTCTCACCCGTCCCCCTCTCACCCGTCTGTCTCTCACCTCTCACCCGTCTGTGTCTCACCCATCCCCCCTCTCACCCGTCTGTCTCCCCCCTCTCACCCGTCTGTCTCCCCCCTCTCACCCGTCTGTCTCCCCCCCTCTCACCCGTCTGTCTCCCCCCTCTCACCCGTCTCTGTCTCCCCCCCTCTCACCCGTCTGTGTCTCCCCCCTCTCACCCGTCTGTGTCTCCCCCCTCTCACCCGTCTGTCTCCCCCCCCTCTCACCCGTCTGTCTCCCCCCTCTCACCCGTCTCTGTCTCCCCCCCTCTCACCCGTCTGTGTCTCCCCCCTCTCACCCGTCTGTCTCCCCCCTCTCACCCGTCTGTGTCTCTCACCTCCCCCCCTCTCACCCGTCTGTCCCCCCCTCTCACCCGTCTGTCTCCCCCCTCTCACCCGTCTCTGTCTCCCCCCCCTCTCACCCGTCTGTGTCTCCCCCCTCTCACCCGTCTGTGTCTCACCCGTCTGTGTCTCCCCCCTCTCACCCGTCTGTCTCCCCCCTCTCACACGTCTGTCTCCCCCCTCTCACCCGTCTGTGTCTCTCACCTCCCCCCCTCTCACCCGTCTGTCCCCCCCTCTCACCCGTCTGTCTCCCCCCTCTCACCCGTCTGTCTCCCCCCTCTCACCCGTCTGTCTCCCCCCTCTCACCCGTCTGTCTCCCCCCTCTCACCCGTCTGTCTCCCCCCCTCTCACCCGTCTGTGTCTCTCACCTCCCCCCCTCTCACCCGTCTGTCCCCCCCTGTGATGGCTACACCCCACAGGATGACATCATGAGCCTTGTCCCTCCTGATTTGAAGAGGAAAAAGGGGCGGGCTTATGTGGGTTGGTACAGCTGTGGGTAATTGGGCTGGGCAGTATATATATGTTGGGTTATGTTTTATTTGGGAGGTCAGTTTGTTTGTGTTAAGTTCTCATTAAGTTAACATTTGCTTTCTGTAAAGTTCTATTCTTTTGACCTTTTTAATGGCCTGTTTGTCTATATGGCCTATAAACCCTTTTTTGCAAGATTTGAACCTTTGTCTTGGTGCTTTACTGCTTGGTCCCTAACACCCCCTCTCACCCGTCTGTCTCCCCCCTCTCACCCGTCTGTGTCTCCCCCCTCTCACCCGTCTGTGTCTCCCCCCTCTCACCCGTCTGTGTCTCCCCCCTCTCACCCGTCTGTGTCTCCCCCCTCTCACCCGTCTGTCTCCCCCCTCTCACCCGTCTGTCTCCCCCTCTCACCCGTCTGTCTCCCCCCTCTCACCCGTCTGTCTCCCCCCTCTCACCCGTCTGTCTCCCCCCTCTCACCCGTCTGTGTCTCCCCCCCTCTCACCCGTCTGTGTCTCCCCCCTCTCACCCGTCTGTGTCTCCCCCCTCTCACCTGTCTGTCTCCCCCCTCTCACCCGTCTGTGTCTCCCCCCTCTCACCCGTCTGTCTCCCCCCTCTCACCCGTCTGTCTCCCCCTCTCACCCGTCTGTCTCCCCCCTCTCACCCGTCTGTCTCCCCCCTCTCACCCGTCTGTCTCCCCCCTCTCACCCGTCTGTGTCTCCCC